>CAUYRT010053574.1:0-24192 GCA_963574885.1 Lepilemur ruficaudatus
ACATAGATATGTTACAAAACATTAAGATGACTTAAATTTAGGAGATTAATCAGCACAATTAGCAATCTCAACATATTAGATATCTATAGAACTCTTAATCCAAGAAACGGAGTTTCCCCTCCCCCATTCAACTGATAGTTATTGAGCCCCTGCACTGTTTTAGATCCTGAGGAATGGTAGCAAATGAAGGAGCCAAAAATGCCTAGCTTTATGGAGTTTATGTTCTACCAAGGGAAGAAAGACTGCTATCGTGAAAAATCAGTCAGATAAGGGAGAAAGTGATGAGGGGTTGGGGTGTTTTGGGGTGCTATATTAAGTAAGGTAGTCAGAAAAGTCATTTCTAATATTAAGCCCTTTGAATAAAGGTGTGAATAAAGGGAACAACACATGCAGATGTTAGGCAGGTGTACCAGTAAGTGCAAAGGCCCTGAGGCAGTAGCATGCGGCCCACAAAAAAGAAGAAAAACTATCACAAGCTAGGATTGGAGAAATAACAGGGAACTAGATCAGGAGGTACTTTAAAGGCCATGGCAAAGATTATGGATTTTACTCTAAAATAATAGGGAAGCTTTTGGAAGGTTTTGAACAGAGAGTGACATAACTATATATTTAAAGGACCGTTCTGGGGCTGCTGAATAAAGACAATAGTTGTGTGGTTAGCAGTAGTAGTGGTTGCAACAGTCAGATTCAGGCTGTGTTTTGAAGGCAGAGCCAACTGGATATATTGGTAAATTGCAGATTTGTATGAGAAAAAAGAATTAAAGATGATTCTGATATTTTTAGCCTAATGAATAGGAAAAGAAACAATGTTGCCATTTTATAAGATGAGGAAAACAGTGAAAGAAGCAAATTTGGGGGTTTAAGGAAACAAGAAAAATACATTATTTTTAAGCATACATCATACACTAACAAAAATTTGCCACGTGCTAGGGTACAATTGATAAATTTTTCAAAGAATCAGTTCTAGTCTGTGACCACATGCACTTAAATTAGAAATCAACAATAAAAAGACAGGAAAACACTTTGATTAAAGGGGGGCAAAAAGCAAACTCCTAAGTGATTTATGGATCAGAGAAGAAATTTTAATAAAAATTATAAAATATTTACAAATATCAAAGAGTAGCTGTAAAATTTTGAGGATGCAGTTACAGCAGTACTTCCAGAAATGTGTAGAGATAATTAAATTTACTTCAATTAAAAAGACAAAGTAAATAAGTTAAATTACAAATCAGAAAGATAAAAGAACTGTGTAAGCCCACAGAAAGTAGAAAGAAACAGGAAAGAGCCAAAATTAATAAACTATAAAAAACAAATCAATAACTATATCAGCAAAAGGTAAAGTCAGGATAGACTAAGCCTTGGAAAAGATGAAAGAAAAATAAGAACTCCCAAAACCCTCTGGATTGGGAATTACTCCAGCAACTTTGGAAAGCAATTTGGAAACATATAGTGAGATCTCTAAGAATACCAATTTTAGATACATAACTTTAAAAAACAAAACCAAAACCAGAAAACCTCACACATCAGTGCCACAGGGTGAATACACAGTCATCCCTTGGTGTCCAAAGGGGATTGGTCGCCGGCCCTCTCACAGGAACATCTGTGGATGTTCAAGTCCTTTATACAAAACTGTGTAGTATTTATATATAATCTATGTGCATTCTGCCATATACTTTAAATCATCCCTAGATGACTTGTAATACCTAATACAATGTAAATGCTATGCAAATAGTCATTATGCTGTATAGTTTAGGGACTAATAACAAAAAAGTCTGTACACAATCAGTACAGACACAATTTTTAAAAAATACTTTGATCTGCACTTGGTTGAATCCCCAAATGCAGAACCCATGGATGTGGAGGGCCGACTGTATACGGATGTGCACCGCCACTTTGTTCACAAGGGCAAAACTTTGGAAATGACCATCTGTGCAGGCAGAGGTGAATACACTGCATTCTGTACATGTGATGGAACACTGCACGACAGCTAAAATGAGTGAACCGTGTATATGTCTACATACACACGCACTCTCAAAAACACACTGTTGATCAAATAAAAAGAAGTTGTCAAAAGGTATATAGTATAACACTATTATAATAATTTTTAAATTACTAAAACAGTGTCTTATACTGTGTAAATATCTATTCAATAAAAGGGTAAAAATGGACTGGCTCCTCACCTAATATATGATAATATTTTCTTTGGGGCAGCTGGGACTAAGAAAAGGAATGTGAAGGACTTCAATTTTTTTTCTAAATATTAAAATTTTATTCCTTAATAAAAATTATCTTAAGTGATATGATAAAATGTTAGCACTTTTCATATTCAGTGGTAGGAACATGAGTAATATTACATTTCTCTCTGTACTTTTTAAATTTTAACAATGTTTAGTGAAAAAGTGAGCAAACAACACTTTCTGTTGCTTCCTTCAACTCCAAGTCGTCACTAGTCTGTTTTGGGGAATGCAGCAAGTCTTAAATTTGATGCTTGGCAGGAATGGAATAAGATATTATCCAAGGAGGAACCCTGACTCAAACCTCTCCCTCTGTGTAGTCTCACCAATCTGGTTTGTTGAACTTATTTCCCGGAGAACAAATCCCATCTATATTTTCAAGGCTTTCCCAGTGGGCAGTTGGAATGATATAAGCTACAGCACGGCTGTGATTAACTTTGGCAAATGAAGAATTTACTGCCGTACATGTGTCCTGAGTTTAGGTAACAGACAAATAAACATCCGCGATGGCCTGCCTCTGCGAGGGCAGAAGCAAGCCGACCTCAGAGGGGAGTCAGAGCCCCGAGGAAAGTCGATGCTGCAGAATCAGAACCTGCTCTTGCCAAGTTCCTGAAGCGGAAGAGGGCCTGTGCCGGTGAGATGCCAGCAGAGCCCTTTTCTAAAAGCAGGCAGTTCAAGCACAAAATATGACCCCTGCCTATCAGGAGAAAGGAGAGGAAGTGACTACAGCAACTGTGGTGATACCAGCCTTCTTTCTTTATCACTCACAACGTCCGGGGGTGATTTATCCTGTGTCAGCTACCAAACCATGGAGAAAGGTAGGTGTTCCTGGGGTAGTTAATGGCTTCAGATCACCACATACCCTTTAGATTTTTTGAGAGGAGAACCGCTGTCTTATGCCACCAAGTATTTCCCATAGGGCTTTGCACTGCGCTTTGTCCTTCGCGTGCACACGTGCACACGCACGCACACGCGGTGAGAATACATACATAGGAGGCCTGTCCGAAAAGTGTCCAGCCACGTCATATGGAAGAGAAAGACATTTATTGAAGAAGACACAAGAAACATTATATATAGGACAATGACGCCCCAGTCCCCTTGAAACTAGGCAGCTTGAGACCTCACACAGTTCTCCCAGCGTCTCTTAACCTAACCCGCACACGTTCAGCATTCTCAGGTGTTCTGCGTGTTGCAGGCCTTCCAGAACATGGATCACTTTCGACAGATTCTCGACCATCTCTGAAGTGTGTGTGCCACACTTTTATTCACGCTGGACTCATTGCGTTCTAAATCATCTAAAATATGCGGAGGAATGTTTAAACTTAACACAAAATTTGATGCAGATTCATTACCGTATTTACTCATTTTGAAGGTGTCAGCCACACAGTACCCAGGCTCACTCAAGGGGGCTGAGCGCCCCACTGACTGGTATAGTGAACTTATCATTGTTCACGCATGTGTATCCAGTCCACTCTCCTTGGCTGCCAGGTTACGTTGATGTTGAGCAAACCATCCTCGTTATATTAATAATGGCTGGATACTTTCTGGACAGACCTCATATATTTTACATATCGTAAGTATATATTTTCATATGTATACACACAGAGAGAGTACACACACACATGTACACACTGATCAAAACTTTTCTTCCTGGTCTAAGCATTTTATAGAGCTTGGTCTTTGGTTAATATCATTCACTGCCTTGGATTCCAATGTCTCTAACAGGCTCTTGCATTCTCCTTCAACATGCAATGGGGAAAGTTCTGAGTTGAGAGCAACCAAAGCCCAACACTTGTCCAGATGCATAACCACACCATCAAGGAAAAAAAAAAAAAAAAGATTCTTTTGGACAAAGAGTACCAGAGGGAATAGAAGAGATTTCTGAAAAGGCTGAGCTGCAGGCCTTCAAGTGAGCTGCAAGTTACTGATGCACTTTTAAAAATGTAATGAGATTTGAATCCAATATCAAATTCTCTTGCCCCTGCAGAGCTGTCACCTTTCCACATCCATGCTGACCTCAGACCAGAGCTCAAGCCCAGCTCCCATTTCTCACTTCCACCATGGCTTTTGTGATACCCATGAGAGAACACCTCCGCTTTCAGCTTTGTTCTGAGCAAGCACTTTGTACTCCTTTGCTGGGCTAAGCTGGGGAAAGGCCTTGAAATAAAGAAATGAAAATAATTGTCCACTGAAACAGCAGAGGCTTTCTATTAGGTTCAGGTTTGATGAAAGTCATCTCTGCCAGAGGAAGACTTCACCCCTCAGCTCCCTTTTCTACAATGCAAGCATGTTTTCACAGAAGAAAGGCAAAGGCCAACACTGCCCAGAGAATGGCTTAGCAAAGCTTTGGGTTTATGGAATGGGAACCAGAGGTCTGAGAAGTAAAGAAGTAGCCATTCTGTGGTCATATTAAGTACCAATAAGGGGAGTCAGGATCATCCACCCAACCTCCCATTTGGGCTTTATTTCATCCAACTAGAAGACTTCATTGTCTCTAAGCCCATCCTCGACAGGAGCTCTCCTTCCCTTTCAGTTTAGTCACCCAGCCAAAGCCTATTACAGTCAGGAGCTTTCTCAACCAGGGTTTATGCTGCATTTCCCCAAATCAGGCTTAACTCAAAGTCACTTATTTTCCTGCGCTTTACAGATTATTAGCAACTATGACTTAGAAATATACTCAATGAAATAAAAACCAAGAAACCAATATGAACCCAAAAAGGATAATATTAGTTAATTTTAATTTCCAAGCTCTCAAAGAAGCAATCATTTGTCTATTCTAAAAGATTTCATATGTTCTGTCATCCCGTGAAGACGGTCCCTGAAAATAACAGAATATCATCCTATGACCCATGGCAAGTTAAACTCTAGACAGCTGATGGTAATAGGTATATGAAAAATTCCACCTTCTATGGATGGAAGAAACAAAGTTGTGGTTGAAACAGAAATGGGAGTAGAGTTTCAAACCCTACGCTACACTGTACTGGTGGCTGGCAGAGTGATACAAAAGTAGGTTTCACCTGTTAAGACCCCTTAGTTTTTCTCAGTATAACAGCAGCCATTACAAATATCATGGCCATGTCTTTGCCATCCCAGAATCCCACAAAACTAACTAGTATTATCCAGTTAGCAAAGCTGTGAACTAAAAATGCAAATTCTAGACAAGAGGCAAACTCTCGTTCAGATTATCTCTGAGCATGACTCAAAGATGTGATGCAGGAGTCGAGGGTAGGCAACGAATGGTCAATGGAAGGATGAGCATTATCCAACTTGAGCATTTTAGAAAACAGACTTTGTAAGAGAATGCAAAACAGAAAGACCCTTAAACCAAACAAATATGTGCACACTGGGTTTAGCGTTTGCAACTGTGCACATCTGTCTCAAGACTGTTTGATCTAAGTTCAGGTGCAAGGTACCTTATGGCTTTCCCGATTCTAGGAAGTAGAAGGTGGCACGGTGCTGGTGAAAGGGACATTAGACAAGAAATGAAGACACCAAAATCCTATTCTGGATTCCAGAGCTAATTAGTCCTTGGCCATGTTTTTGTCTCAGTTTCCTCATCTGTTAAATCAAGATGTGAGATTAGTTCACCATTGTGATTTCTGCATACTCTAAAATTGGATAATTTTATGAGAACTAAGGGGGTCAATCTTCACTTGTGCCCACCCAGATAAAGAAAGGGAAACCACAAGAAAGGAAGGATGATTGCATCTTCCTTCAGAAAGTAAAATGTTCTGTATCAGAAGACAATTGAATACCAAAGAGTCTATTCATTACATGAGGCTTGCCACAGAAGCTCGGCTAGTAAGAATTGGGAATATTTCTACACATCCCTAAGAAATCAACTGATTATGGGAATTCCTTTCCCCTACTGAGACCCCTAATTCCGCGGATTCTGGTGTCTTCATTTCTTGTCTAATGTCCCTTTCACCAGCACCGTGCCACCTTCTACTTCTTAGAATCGGGAAAGCCATAAGGTACCTTGCGCCTGAACTTAGATCAAACAGTCTTGAGACAGAATTGTACAGTTGCAAACGCTAAACCCAATGTGCACGTATTTGTTTGGTTTAAGGGTCTTTCTGTTTCGCATTCCCTTACAAATTCTGTTTATAAAGATAAGAGACCATAGATATGATTTGGTTTTACTCTCTCATTTTAAGGTTAAGAACCTAAGCCTCTGATAGGGGAAGCAAGGTTGCGAGAAGAGATTTAAAAGCCTGGCATTAAAGCCACACGACAAATGTTCAGTCGCTCTCAGACACAGGACCCCAGGTTCAGGCATTTTTTTCTTGGCTGATTTCAGTCCACTAAACCTTTCTGATTTGACAGATAATGATAATTTTCTCACGTAAAACCAAAGGATGATGCTAACAATCACAAATTTACTCTGAATGCCAAACTAGAAATAGTTTCAGGATAATAACCTTACATTAATCTTTAAGAATTACATGGATATGGGACTTTTCATCAGAGCAATTAAATTAAAAACAAATAATTGTCATCTACATTAGTACTTTTCATGAACAAGCTTTGTCCATTAAAATTTGAAAATAATACTCCAAAATGTTTCTGGGTGTTCAAGACAGAGACAGACTAACTGGCAGATGGGAGGTAACTGCTACGGGCATGAAAATACTGCTTCAGCGAGCACGGTGCCACACAAACCCCACCTCTGGCTTTGGCACCTGAGTCTGGGAGAGGCAACCAGTAAGACCTAATACATATGATTACTGGGGCCACAAAATAAAAATGGGAAATCTGCAGGTTCCACAAGAACCAGGCATGGCATGGGCATGAGAAGTTCAATGAGTCTTTGAAAGTGGAGCCAGGGGATATGCAGAGCCGGGGAGAATCGTGGAAGGCACACTTTGTTGGCAGAGGCTGGGGAAGCTGCAACTCCCCCTGGTCCATTCTGAAGTCCTTCTGGTACAGGGAGACTTTAGGGGCTCTCAATTGTTGAATGGATAACGTACGAAAGATAGCGCTTTCCGTTTGTTTTGTCCTGGTGTGTGTTTTGTTGTTTTTAGTTTGGATTTAGCTTTTTTTTTGAGACAGAGTCTCACTCTGTTGCCTGGGCTGGAGTGCCATGGCATCAGCCTAGTTCACAGCAACCTCAAACTCCTGGGCTCAAGCAATCCTTCTGCCTCAGCCTCCCGAGTAGCTGGGACTACAGGCATACGCCACCGTGCCCGGCTAATTTTTTCTATATATTTTTAGTTGGCCAATTAATTTCTTTCTATTTATAGTAGAGACGGGGTCTCGAACTCCTGACTTTGAGTGATCCTCCCACCTCGGCCTCCCAGAGTGCTAGGATTACAGGTGTGAGCCACTGCGCCTGGCCAAATTTAGCTCTCTATAGTCATTATTTGGTTAACAGTCCCAACATTCCTATGAGTTATTAATAGATACTATTGGTCTCCCCATTTTGCAGATGACACAGCTGTGACGTACAGAGGGGCAGTAATTTTCTCGAGATCTCACAGTCAGTAAGTGGAAAAATGAGGATAAAAAAACGAGATTGGCCATGCAGCTGTCAGTCTCCTGAAGTTGAGAGAATCTGAGCAGTGCATTCTGTGTGGCTTAGACACGGAGTCCAGTGGACTTGACTTCCCTCACCCTTAACTGCCCTAGCAAAATCCTCAGTGAAAGTCTCCACAAGGTGAAGAAGTCACCCCACAACACACCTCATGCACCATCTGGTGTGTGTGCCCCTCCATTGTAAATAATAAGGAAGCTGTTGATGGAGGAAGGAACACAAGCGGAGGATTTGCCAGTGGGAAGGAATAGGAGAAGAAAGGATCCGTAGTGTTGGCTTATTATGAGCCCAGTCAATTATAAGCAGCACATTTTGACACCACTGTAAATAATACACTCTGTCAGAGTCAGCTGATGGAGATTTTCTGTTCAATATATTGTCACAGACACATGATGAAGGGAAGACGCTGGGTGGCATATGTGGGACACGGGAATAAATATGTGAATAATCTCACAGGCTTTGAGACTTCCAAATACTAACTATGACAGATAGGAACTACAGTGCAGTCCCATGCTAAGACCGGGGGACTAATGATGATAAGTTGAACAGTCTAATATCCATCTTCACAGTGTACAGATGGATCTGATGGTTATGCTTCAAGGGACATCATTTGACCTGGCCCATTTCCAGCCGTGTAATAACGAGAAGCGTTTAACTGGGTCAAATGGATGCTAGAGCTAAAAGGGATCTGAAATCATCCACCACAACTCTCCCATCGTACAAATGAGGGAAATCAGACTAAGTGCAGTTAATTGCCTTGTCCAAGATCAGTTACGAAGCCAGTTACAGACAGTTCTACTGAACTCAGCAAACCTAAGAGAGGGCTGACCTTACTTCATGTCCAGCCAGGGCAGTAGGGAAACGGAGGCCATGTTAGGGTGAGAGTGACACCCTCAGTATTTCACCCACACTGCACCTTGACTATAGAAGATTATTTATCCAGCCATTTGAAGTGATATGCCTTATTTTTGTAGTCAATTTGCCCACAAATGGTAGGATTCATCCCATTCAGTATTGACTAATACAATCTAAATCTTTCATGACCAATGAGTTTGCCCAAATTCTGACTCTTCCAAGAGGCCTTCCCAGACTATGCTACTCCTTTTATCCTCTTTAGCGTGCACAGGCATCACTGACTCATAGAGTACACCGGATTCTTGACCTCTCTTGTATCTCTAACTGAAAAATCTACTTAGAGTATCAAATACTTAAGCTTGAGGACTGTAGCTCATGAGATGCCCCCAAGACTGAGGTGAACCCATACACTCTACTCCAAACCTTGGGAATCAGAAGTGCTAGTAGGCGGTGGGTAAGATTTTTTAAGACCTCACCGAGGGATTCTTCTATACCATGTAGTTTGAAGACCTCTTCCCTAAAGATTTTACCTTTTGGCCAGTGTTGGTTTGGAAGACATGATGCTAGTTGCTCTTCTGCTTCTGGGATTTGAGATATCACAATGTTTTGGGGGGAATCCCAAAAGATACTCATCAACCCACACCCCTACACAGCCACCAGGAATTGCCATTCCCACCGCCCATCTCTGTGGCATCGCTCAGAGGCACTGGGAAAAGCCATGGTGTTTCGAGAGCCTGCATTTACCTGTGAGGACCGAGCAGTGCTCCTGACCCTCCGGTCTAACCTCAAAGTCCTGGGGGGCTTAGTCCTGTGGTTTACACGCACTTGAATGGAGTTAGGGAGCTCACTGAATTTTTTCTAAACTTCCAGGACAGTAACTTTTTCTTTGCATTGGCTTAGGCCACATCTTCCTAAGCCGGCCCCTCCCTCTGCTAAGAATTGAGCAGTGCAAGGAGAGAACAGTGTTTCTGCATTCAAAGAGCAGATTATGCACGAACAATAATACATCTTCAACCCAACCACGACTCAGGCAAAAATTACATAATTGGTCCTAATTAGTAAAAGTATTAGCAATGTTAGGAAACAAGCTAATGACATACACTTAAATGTCACAGATACGTCTTTGAGCACTCCTGCCTCACAAAACCTTTCATGAAATTTAAAAAATGTTCTTTGGGGCTTGCTACTACATTTCTTTTAGGGTCTGAAATCTCCCTGTGTACTTGTGTGTTACAGAGATAATGTTAGACCTGGAGCAGAATTTATGTGTTTGTCTTTGTCAGACTCAAATTTAATTTGGGCAAAATATTAATGGAATAAGGAGCCAAAAATTAATTTCTCTCATGTTCATATTTTTCAAATCAAATGCTTAGTTTAACTACTGAGTATTCATCATGAGCTTGCTCATTTTAACTTTTCATCATAGTTCACTTAGGCTCAATTTTAACAATACAGCATGTATACGTGGGGCAGGTATGCACATACACATTCACTAAATATATATCTATAAATTGCCAGGAAATTGACAAACTTTATAAAAACATCTGCATGTTTGAATCATCCCAAAGCCATCTGAATACACATTAACATATACATTTGGATTCAAATTTATGAAACAGCATGAGAAATAGCTTTCTTAACTCCACAGTAATAAAGAATCAAGAAACAGATATTTTTTCAATTTCTTCCCATTACATTTTATGTCCACATTTAGATGTATCTGGGAAGATCTCTAAACTGACACCACTGTGAGAGGCCCCTGGGATTCACAAATATCATTTCCATGACACTCAGAAAACGGGGGAAAAGAGGAAAATGTGAGCAGCGATAAATTGGAGCTAATCTCTTTCTGCCACAACCTGAAATGATACTTGGCCAGGTAATCTCCCCATCCTCCACGCCGTAATAAGAGCTTGTCTATCTCTCCCAGATGCCCAACCTGAGTACTGGTATCTCCCCCAAATGCTTGTATGAGAAATTTCCTAACAGGATTCCAAGGCTCTGAAAGAAAAAGAAAAATGAAAAATAATTCTGTCACGCCATAAGCATTGTAAGTTTAAAGAAAAAGGCAAAGCCTAGTGTTTGAGGCCAGCAATAAATAAAACAAATAATGGATTCTTTTGGGTCATAAAGCTCAACCAACCATAAAACACACAAAGAGCCTCTGTCAGGGTCCTTGGTGCCTGCTGGGGCTCTGTGCAATGTGACGCTCGGCCCTGCCCCTCTGCTGATATCCCCATGTCCAAGCGGTGAAATTCTCCCACCTAAAACTGAAAAGCACAGATGGCCAAATGGTGGACAAGTCCCCCGCGCCACGGCGCTCCTGCACCTTGGCAGTGTCTTTGGACACACGTGATCTCAAGGACATCATTGTTGTGCACTAAGAAAGCAAAGGCCTGTTAGTAACAGATTCGCCTTTGAGTGGCTGGGTGACTTTGGACAAATCCCTGACTTCTCTGCTCCTCAGGTCCCTCACCTGAAAAGCAGTGATAGAACCCACTTCACAGCTGTTGTGAGGACCAAACAGAATAGACAGGCAAAGCCGCCTGATGGTGGATTGGCCCGGAGGAAGTGTCAGTGATTGTCATCATCTCCTACATTAGTGGTAGAAGTGGGACTGGACCCAGAGGTCTTGTTAAAAATGAAATCAAACATGCATTCAAAAGCAGGTAAGCAGAGGTGGCAACGGCACCCTTCTGCTTTTCCCGTGGCTCCTTCTGGAAAGGGTTTCCTGCTTCCTCCATCACATCTTCTGTCACGCTTTAAGGCTTGGTGCTAATGTCACTGGATTCTGCGCATCTTCTTCTCTTGCTGTGCTGCCTTGTTTTCCTCTCATTTACTCTTTTCCTGACCAGATGTGCCTCACCTGAGCTCCTGAATCATGACTCACCCACAGAAACCTGCCCAGGACTGTGAGCACAGTAAGTCCTCAATAAACGTTTCCTGGGGATCTAACTGAAAGGAAAACCAACAAACAAAACTAAACTAAAATAAGGTGCTGAGAAAAGCTGTACTTTTATCTTGGCTCTGGCAACAAGTATCTCTTTAACCTTGGAAAAGTCACGTAGTTTCTTTGGAAATCAGTTTCTTCATCTGCAAAGATAATCTCCAATTTCCTTTGTTGCTGTAAAATTCTATAACTTGAAGAAAAACAGCTGCAAAGGATTCTTTGTTATCTGGTCTTCTGAGCTGTTCGGGCAGAGGAATGACATCAGCTGAGCCTGGATCCGTCCCTTGGTCCAACTTTTAAGACTCAAATCCCTTCTAGTTCTTCCAGCTGTTTTTACCTGGCGTACTTTATTTATTTTTCAGGCTGTATCAGTCCAAGGCAATGAGCCCATTGCTAACATGAAAACACCGCTGGGTCTGTGTCATCGCTGTCGAACAGGAATGGAACCACCGGCTCTGTGCACAAAGAGGAGAATGTGTGTTCACAAAGCAGCAGAGGCCAGTTTGGGGAGTGGGAAGGAACCGGCATCTCCGCGAGGTGGAGAAAGCAGGAAGGTGGGCCCCGCCAGCTCTGGCTCGTGAAACACCCTCCACCTAACAAATCAGAGGCTTGGCCAGATTTATGAGTTTTCTAAAACTCAATCAGAACAGAGCCTGCTCTGACCTACAGAAGGTCACTCAACCGTATTGAATATTTGTCAGCATTCCATGGCTAAAGATAAAGTGAGTGAACATCCAGGACAGATTTAGAAATGGCCCTGTTTATCCCTGGAAACTGTGAGCGCCGTCTGGGTGCGAAGAGCACGGGGGTGGATCCTCTTTCCTGGACACGGATGCTCTCCAAACAGGGACCTGAGGTGCCCACTTGAAAGCCAGCATCTTGTCACTGTCACTCAGCAGCTCAAGAGCAAAGGCACACTGCTTGCCCCACCTCCCTGCACGAGGGTCTACTTTGAAAGCTGCAGAGAAGGCAAAGGCGGCAGAGTTAAGACCCTGTCCTCCAGGCAGCCCTTCCCACGTCCTGAGGGCTCTCCCTGAAACCCAAGGGACCTGGGTCACCACATGGTCCTGGGGGACCAGGGACCACAAACCTGGCTTTCCTTTCTTCACTTTCAATATTCACTGCTCCAGAGCAACAAAGAGTGTTCTTCATAAGCTTGTTTTTCACTGCAAACATTAGTTAACATACTCCATATGTACCCTTGAGCCCTATCGGAAGTGGAAGGCTCCGTGCCCCTAATTCTACTCCTGTACCTGTGCTCACTTGCTTCCCAAATGGGAACGTTAGAGACACCGCGCAGCGGTCCCTCGCCACAGACGCAGGCTTTCAGCACAACTACAGTTCCTCTCAGCTACTGAACTGTTAGGATATTTTCACATAACTACAGCCTAGCACATTCTCTTACTTCTGGGGCAACAAAGGGGATTAAAGTAAAAATAACTGGGGAAATAACTAATATCCCAGAAGTGGAAGCAGTTTGCTCAGTCCACCCAGTTTCTCCCAAGGCCTAAAAATCCATCTGGAGTATAATCTTTCTTTTTGTCATTTGTTTAGTCTTTTTTATCATCATGGCCTTTGCCAGAATGAGGAGTGTTAGAAGGACCTACGGGAGAAATCCTCATTCCTGAATTTGCTTCTGGGTAACAGCTTCGGAGAACCACCGTGTCCCAGTGAACTGATGCCCAAAGACCAGCCCTCTGTGAGCACGGCACTCTGACCACTGCCGTGAAGAGGATTCACTGAAGGAAAGAGCAGCGGTGAGGGCTACAGAGTCTATTTCTCCCAACCCAGAAGGAAGTACGACATCAAAAATGCAATTGGTTGCTGACCTGGGCATGAAGTCTCCTTGTAATTTTTTTCTTGTTTTAGCCTCTCGCAAGAGCAGGAAAACAAAGTGGTTGACCTATAAAACGGCTCTTGAGTCAGAGTCTTGGGTGACCTTTTCAGCCTCTTTCCTGGGGAAGCCTCTCCCTTTGGCTCTGAGAAGTTTCATGCAATGTCCTCACCCCACTGCATTGTCCTCCAGGGGCCTGAGTGAATTCACACAGCTTCTGGGGCCTCATGAAAATGAAACTTAGGATGAGGACATTTGGGGGCCCCAGGAGGCCACGCATTGGAAGAATCTTCTTGGTCTGACCCAAGACCAAGTCGCAGTTCTGCCAGTGCCTTCCTGTGTGGCCTGGAGAAGTCACTTCACCTCCTCCACAGCCTCCGTGTTTTCATTTGCAAAGAGAAAGCCTTGGTCCAAATAATACCGAAGTTCCTTTGCAAGCGAATATTTGATGATTCCTTCCCTTCCTTGAGAATTGGGGAGGAATGTGTAGCAGGTGATTCTTAATTAATCTTTAAAATTAAACAGATCTCCAGAGAATGACCCCAGTCTATGAGGCAGAGAAATGAGGAGGGCACAATCCAGGCTGTGTTTCTTGAAAAACTAAAGAATGAGAAGAGTCCGTGTCTTATCTACCTCTATAAAAATAAGACCTAACACGGTGCTTACTTACTGGCAGTAATAAAGAGTTGTTTGATTAATCTACAAATTAATGAAAAACTCAAAAGCCAAGCAGACACTTAAAAATATCCATCCCGCTTATCACATATCACTTGGCACCCAGCACTGGTTGTCTCTTTCTTCCACTAGATGATGAATTCTTGAGGATAGAAATCCCATCTTATTCATTGTTACATCGTGAGGATATAGCCTGAGCCTGGCCAATGGTAAATGTTCAGTGGGGTTTATTGAATGGATGGATGTATGGATGGATGAGTGAGTGGTTGGATTGATGTGTTAATCAGGTGGTGATATGCAATCTATGAAATACTCTGTGCAACCTCAATTTTCATTTGTTCCTTAAATAAAATAAAAAGAAGCAATCATGTTTCTCCTTTTCCTAGCTTTGGGGAGCCATGGGGAGAAAGACAAAGATATAAAGAGATAGATAAGAGGGGAGAGAGGAAGAAAGGGGCAGAGAAGGGGAGGGGGGATAGAGAGAGGAAGAGAGAGAGTGATTAATACCCAACAAAACCCAAGTAAAGGTAGAACTCTTTTCCAGTGGTCAAGCAGGGATGCCTATCCAGGGTTCACTCTAATCGGGACATTGATGCTTTAGAAAAATAAGATATTAAAGTTCTGGAATCAAGAAAAAGAAAAGGAGAAGGCAACAGTTGCCAAAAAATTGAATTATGTGAGAAAATGAATTATGCTTTTTATTCTCCTGTTACTAATCCTTTAGGATTTTATTTTTTATGTTTTTAAAGAGACTTAAAAAGTCCTCAGCAAAGGTGAGGTGGAATAGAATAATAACCAGCTGAAGCATCAAGCATGCATTTAGATTTGGGAATCTGTCAGAGGTGAGGGATTGAATTTCTGCCTCGACCAGCAAAACTAATTCTTATTTCCTTTGCTGTCCGCCAAGTCATCCTAGTTACATCTGTGTTCAGCCTGGGACAGGGAGTGTGGACAGGCTCACTCTGAGCAAGTGAGAATCTGATTCCACGATAAATGAGAACAGCTACCTGGTGGTGCGGGAGAAGAACAGGCTGGAGCAATCTGATGGTCGGGGCCAAAGGAAAACACAACCCAGCAACATGATCCATGGCCTCAGTCAACGCGCAGGAAAGGCTATTTCTGTTTCCCCAGCGCCGTTCTTGAGAGCAGTGTTGATTACCAGATAACCAGAGCCTTTGGTCTTCCACAGAATCAACAGCTTGGCAGCCACAAAGTGACAGGCATCAATACTAATCGCACAAGCCTGTCTGCAACTGGACCCCAGCACAGGCCGCGCTACACCTGCCTATCCAGGAAATGCACACCATGTCCTCCCCCATGGAAACCACGAGCAACACTTATTAGCTGTCTCCCTGCCTGCTAAGCGGTCTATGCCTGGTTCTGGCTCCCGTGATTATATTCATTTCAGCCTGTCTCCTGAAACCTGATACCTTTGTACTTGGGGGGTGCATTGTCTGCCACCTGACAATGATTTGACATGACACAGTGACAGAAAACAGGGAGAGGGGATGGAAATAAAAGAACGAGGGATCCAAGCTGCTGCGCTGGCAGCTGCAGGCAGGGGTGCCCGTCAACATGGACACCTGAGAGCAGGAGTGCAGGCCCCACTGCCACCACCGCCAGGGCACTCTCATCAGCTGTGCCGGACTGGAAGATGACATTCTTCCTTTGCTGGCTACGGCCCCATGTGGGTTCTGCACCCACACTTTTGAGTTTAACAGGATGCAACTTCTGCCCCAACCTCCCACTTCATCCACTCCTGGGTCTCTGTGGCTACTCTCAGAGTTGTCATTGGGGTGCTGGGCATGGGTGCTAAGCTACCACAGCCACCACATGCCAGTGATATTACATAATCATGCAAGAGACCATCTAGGGCACTTGGGCAAGGGAACATCAAGGTGAGGCCTCAAGCCCCTGGAGCCACTATGCAGGCACAATAGTGGAAACAGCAGGGATTCCAAAGAGCAATTTCAAGGCTAGGGTCTGTGACTAACTAGCAGTGACATGATAAGACTACTCTGGGCCTTATCTGTAAAATTAATGAGATGGACCAGACCGCTGATGTTTCCACCTTTTGTTGTTGTTATATTAGCCATGAAAATCTTTTAGTTAAATGATATTTTCTGTTAGATCCCAGTATATAAAATAGATAAAAATGGACTTGGAAGCCAGGTCTGGAAGGCCCTGGTAGCTCCACCCTGCTGGGTCACCCACTTGTTCCCCTTATACCTCTGACATATCTCTTTGTAACACTAGAGTCCCAGACAGCTCAGTGTGAAAACCATGGGGCCAGATGACGTCCAAGTTCCCTTCTAGCCCAAATGTTGTTGTGGGCGTGGCCTGGGAGACAGGAAACTTGGGGAGAGGGTATAGGGGTTTGTGCCCTGTTGGAATTACCTTCTTTCTACCACTTTTGTGTTTTCTTTTTGTCATCAATGGCCATAGAGCTCAGGGCTCCGTGGAGATCTATGGGAAGACAGAATAGACCAGGAGGAAGGAGCACGCCAGCCAGGCCCCAGGCTCACACTCTATAGTTTAGAAAGCTCAGCTTTTGTTTTTATACATATTAGAACTAAAATATAGAGGAAAGGAGAGGAAGTTTGCAAACGATCAGTCTGGACTCAAGTTTTACAAAAGGAAATTAAGCCCCAGGAATATTTCCTAATCTATCTGATATATTTAGTATCTATTACATCTTGCATCTTTCAATCATCATCACCACCACCACCATCACCAAAGACAACCACAAATACAGGGGAGGTAGCACCAGTCATCAACCAGGGATGATAATAAGAATAATAATAGGAACATTTATTATACTCTCATTCTATGCTATTCTGAGTTTGTCACATTTGCAACAGTCCTAGAGGAAGGCATTATTGTGCTTCCCCCTTTGAAAAACTGAGAGTACGGAGCTACATGCAGGAGGTTAAGTCCTTTCTCAAGTCCTAGAGTTGGGAGGTGAGAGAGCTGCAGTTTGAACCGATGCAGTCTGACTCCGAAGCCTGTGCGTTTAATACTATTGCCATCCGGGGAAGTAGGCTAATGAGAGGAGAGAACCGAGCTGTGGCAGGGATCAAACAAACTGTGCAGTCAGTAAAGCTGTTTCTCAATGGCGTAAAGCTCTCAGGTATGGGCCCTTTTGCAACTACGCCCCTCTCTGTGTCAACCCACCTTAAACACGGAAATGCACTCCCCAAGGCACCTGGTTATTATCTTGTTTGTTCTCTTCTTAAAGTATTCAGAAAATATTTAGATCCTCTTCTTCTCACCCAGATGCAAATACCTGATAACAGGTTAATCTCCTTCCTCCTCCCAGGGAGACCTGTATTTTTTTTTTTCCCCACCAGAAACCAAAGCCTTGAACTAAAGAGATAAAGCTCCACTCATAAAATTTCAGTGTCAGCATATGAATATGGATGATGAACTCTTAGAATCATCAGGTTTTCCTAGCACCCCTAAAATGTATCAGGTGGTTTTGAATTCATTAGGAAAAAAAACCTATCCAGATGGGGAAGTGGATATAAGCTCTATTCCAGGTACTATTCAATGGAAAAAACATCAGACATCTTTGGCCTTGAATTTATAGGGAGGTGAGGGGTTGTGGGACCATTTGGAGGTTGAAATCACTTAATGACCCCATCTGAAACTCTATGTTCTATACTGCCACCCATGGGTCACCCTTGGGGTAACATTTCCTCTGAACTTTCAAGCTCCTTGGAGTTATTTATTGTATGTTTAGTCTTTTTCTTTTACAAAGCAGAGAAAATGCAAGGAAAACAACAGTTCCACCCCCAGAATCATTCACTATGGCCCCCTAGGAGGAAATACTAGAGCTGGAGGAGACACAAACCCAAGCTCTCACTTCCATGCTACAGTCTCCTGCATGCCTGGAGAAATCACTCAGCACCCGTAATGAGAGGACGCAGTGGCTAATTTTATACCATAAATCACAGGGCTAATACTACGACTAAAAAGTGATACCATCAGCTCCTTTCCTTCAAGGCTGTTAGATCTTAGTCAATTACTTATGAACGAAGATTTAAAGACTTCAGAAGCCCCTCTGCCAACAAGAGATGCTTTTACTATTAGCCATCTTTTCCCTTGAAAAGATTCTCCAACCCCTCCCCCCCCCCCGGGAGGGGCTTCACTGTGTTCTCAGCATTTACAGGAAGGGTGTTTGCAAGGGGGAAGCAATTAACAGTACCAGGCTAATAAAAATCCTGGAGCCTTGGTATCTTCCGAGTGACACTGCCAACACTCCTAGGGTAGCCTAATACGAGAGGAGAAAACACACAGAGATGGGGGAAAAATATACCTTGTTTCTGACATATTTCTCAAGCTGTTTAAATATGAAACAAAATCCTACCAGGCTGCGAAGTTTCCAGCTGTTATGATATCATAAGATAAATTTACAGCTAGAGAAACAGCATGTTTGCTTTTATAAAGTATGGAAATATAAATGTTCCAAGTGTTAAAACTGTCCAAACAAATTAATTCAAGTAAAAATAGTTGTCTCGGATTTGGTTCTCTCACTTTTGCTTTCTTTTTATAGAGCTCACGAGCACACTTCTCTCCAGGCAGAGAGGAGAGGATGTGCACCGCCATCTCTGCAGGCGCCTTTGCTGGGTGTGGAAACCCGAGGAGCCCTAAAGGTGGGAGTCGGGTGGCCCCTGCCCGCGCCCCTGTTGCTGACCTATTAATCAAAATCTTAATTTAGCCTCTTTGCAACAGAGGACGCCGTGCGAGGGGGCTGAGGCTAGAAACCTTATGATGCTCTCCCATTGTGGATGTTCATCGTAGCTAAAATGAAAAAAGAGTTTCTTTCCTCAGTGACTTTGAAAAGAATAGAGTGGTGATTAACAGCAATATTTTTTTTAATGAAACGCAACCCGTCATCCCTGTCATCTTCTGGCCATCCTCGCTTGTACGCGCCTCCCTGACAAGAGGAATAATAACGGTCATACATCACTGCTCTCCCCGTCCAATCATCTAAATCTCCCCTCGCTGCAGCCTCTGAGACTCAATTACTTTATTGACATGCAATCTTCATAAGGGGAGAAATATTGTGCATGTAAGGTCACTTGGTTATGAAGACATATTATCATATTATCTGCATGAGGGTTGCAGGGCTAAGACCTGACAGAGCTAATTATAATGGTACATGATAGAAAGCTCAGTACACATTATTCGCTTGGCTGCACTAAAGGTGAGGTAAGTCCATGACATCACGGGGTTTGGAGAAAATAATGCAACTTTGGCTTGGCAGCTGTAACTTTTTTTTTAACTCCTCAATATTTTTACTTTTGAGTTTTCATGCATAATGAAATAACTAGTTAAGGGATTCCTCAGATCTTGAGGAAAGGCATGACATGCCAGCATGGAGAATGTGCGTGCATGCGTGCGTGCGTGTGTGTGTGTGTGTGTATGTGTCTAATTGGCAGGGAAATTCCCCCATCTCACGCCAAGGTTTCAGTCCACTTCCCAGCAACTGAAATGAGACTCACTCAAAGGAGAAAGGTAAAAGGATACAAATGGGTCAATTTGATAGCAGAGTAGAACTTCCCCTCACCCTCAATTAACCCCTTCTCAGATCCTTCCCAGTTCTTTCTCTCTGCCTCACTGGCAGAGCCTGATCTTGCCAGGATTTAGCACTACTGAAGGTGCTTTCTTTGCTCACAGATAGCAGATTATTTGAGCTTTCACCATCAGACACATGCTAGATGTTCTGTGCCTTGCTAGGATGCACAGCTCATCAGTCATTCTCTCTTTGGATCCTTAGACTGTTACCTTCCTCACCCACCCCAGGTGTATCTCCTATAGGGACACCAGATGGGGGGCTCTGGTGCCAATTCGGCAAGAACGGAGTATCAGGCAAAGAAATGTGGGCCAAGTCCCTGTGTCTTTCAACCTTGGCACAGTTAACGTGGGACCTGGAAGGAGAACTGGGGTGGATGGGTCCATGATGAGGTCATCATAAAGTTAAAACCATGTCAGCTTCCAGAGACGGGCATGAGCCAGCATCGAGGCTGAAGCCCTGGACACATGGTCTACTTTAGCAGGGGCTTATGGGCTTTTAAATACATGGAACAAGCCATTCAAAACATCACTACAATCCATGATAGGCTGGCTCCTAGATATTCTCCCTCTCTCTCCTCCCCGCCTTCTCTCTCAATGAAGAACTAATTCAATAAAGGAAAAGCACAGCTAAAGCCTTCTAAGCCCCAGAAACTGCCTTAGTCTTGTAACATGAGTGTTTTGGCTCAGCCACAAGCAGCACAGAGCAGAAAAAGAAATTGAGGTTGTCCAAATTCTCTCTTATTTAATATTCTAGTAACTCAAACATCTGAACTTCTTATGCTGTTGGCTCAAGAATAATGGTGACATTGGTAACAAGCCACAGAGAGAGCTAGACTTCTTTTTCTGAATTTGAAATTAAATTGTACATAATATGATATGGACATTAAGTAAATTTGATGGGAATTCACATACAGTAGAAACGGTAACTCATCAGATACCATAATTTTGGATTGTTGAGTTTACTGCATGGCCTCTCCACTGCCAGCATCTCCAATGGAGGTCTTCCTGAAATGAGGAGGTGCACAAAGGGTCACCTGTTTCCAAAAGCTGAGATACTAATTGAGATAAAATTGTATGGTCAATAGAAAGAATTGGGATGAGGTTTAGAAGATTAAAAATCTACTCCTGACTCAACCACCCTATTATACTTGCTATAACTTCGCAGTCAGGGCACAGTCTCTCTGTATGTGTTGGAAAACATACATGAGAGAGACATTAAGGTATTGTGAAAAGACTGGTATTGTCTAATAAACTGGGTTGAAAATCTGGCTATATCATTTATTGGCTTTATGATCTTAAGCAAATTCTTTATCTTCTGAGCATCAATTGCCATTTTTTTAAATGGGTAATGATATCCTGCCCTTCAAATAGGATTAGTATAAAAATTAAATGATAAGACATTAAAGTGAAGACATTTTGAAAACCAAATACACTTGATGAACGGCAGGTATTGTTACTGCTGCAGTCTATCTGTGCTGCAGGTCAGTGATGTAAGTAAACACAGACTGTGAGGAGTAAATTCCCACACTAACCTAACGCATGATCGTCATTCATATCGGCCACCAGGTCAGTCTCCCAAATACGAAAGCTCCTTAGATTTCCAGTGTCAAAAATCACATTTATCAGAAAGTTGTTGGTTGTCCACAGCCACTGATACTGTCTCAGAAAACAGAAAGGAAAGGAAGGCATATGGCAGAAAGAGATGGAATGGAGGAGGCAGTTACTGAAGACCAGAACACAACTCCAGGTAGAGCGGAGCCAGAATACGGGATCCCAGAAAAGCCCATCTGGCTATCTAGGAATCAGGACACACTCTGTGACATCCTCCCTCATAACCTCGGAGTCAGAAGACCACAGGGCTAGTAGTCTTGGACACATCCCTCACCCCTTGGGGCTTCATATTCTATATTTGGGAAAGCGACTTCCGTCATTGATTTCCTATACCTCAGTTGATTGGGGTCCACTGTTTAACAAAAACAGACTTAGGAGCAATGAGAAAGACCATTCCAGTCAAGTTAGGGCATGAGCTCTTGATCTGAATCAAAAGGGGACTGAAATCTACCACCAAACAGCAGCAGCAGCAGCTAAGTTTTAAACAGTATCTTTCCCTTTAGAAAGAACTTCATATTCATTAATTTTTAAATAATTACTTTATTTCAAACTCTTTGTAAAATCTGAAAAATCACTCAGTCACTACTCCCATGCATTATTTCATATAAACCATCCAACAACCTTAGGAGAGCTTGATGGTCATGCTCATTTTGTCATAGAAGAAATCAAGGCTGAGAGAAGTTAAATGGATTTCTCTGAGTCAAACAGCTAATAAACAGTTCCATTTTATGTTTTAAATACCCCATCTTCATGGAGTTTTTCTCTACTTGCTACAAAGGAAGATATTTACCTCCTTTGCCTCTTGACCTTTATTAGGTAAAATAGGATATCACTTTTTTAAAGGGTTTTTTGCATGTGCCCAGCTTGTGGGCAGGACTGGGCATGATTGAATGATGTGATTAAATTCTTCAGCTCATTGCAGAGGTTCAGGAATGCAAGCCCCTTTTCATATGAAGAAACAGCTTGCTCTAACTGCATTGGAAAAAGCCAAAGCTTCAGATGAAGAGGGGAGATTCAAAGACAAGTTGACTGTGTGTGTGGATAGATGCCTCTATGGTATGACTGAGAACCACGCAAGCAACAGCAAGCGTTCCACCTCTATTATTCCAAAATATAATAGGTATTTCTGTCAAAGGCTGCTAGCCTTCCAAACAGCTATATTAATAAAACACAGTTATCCCTTAGGAAGAGCTTCCCCTTAAGAATTAATACTTTCTTATCAAGATTTCCCTGACAATTACCCTAGAGCGAGACATGAAATAGAGGCCTGAGTAGAAAGAGGCTTATCTTTCACATGTCTTACGATTAGACAGAGGAGAGAAAGTGGTGGAGTTGGGTTTCTTTGTGATCTTGATCACTTAGCCTCAAATTCAAAATGTGCAGAGTGTGAATAAAATGATTTGATGAGAGTGAGAGTAGATTCACTGACTGTAGACTGATGCTCCCACTGAGAAAAACTGGAAATGCTGGGCAAAATACCTGTAGAAAATTTTACTTGAAGGCCTTAGTGAGCTACTAAGGCAGTGAGGATGTGGGAGGATAAGATCCTGGGGAGACTGGAAGTGCAGAGACCTGAGACCCATATGCAGGGCTACTTGTTCCCATGAGACAACTTTCAGTTCTTACGCTGCTATTAAGAGGCTGAGTAGCTGAAACAAACTCATACTATCTTTTAAGTCTAGGAGGACAAACTTATATTTAAGTTATACAAGGAAGAAGGGCCCAGGAAGACATTCAATCTTTCAGCTGGGGCTCCGAAGAACTATATCACAGGTTGAGGGGCAACTGGAAATAGATCTGTGCTCACAAAGATTGTAATCCTGTTTCCCATTGGCTGAATCTCTAACTAAACTGAAGGACCCTTTCTCCACCCTACCTACCTCCCAGAAACAAAATAAATTATCTCTGGAGCATAACAACACTATTCAGAGCCTCAAATTTTCTCTATAGTTTTTATACTCAGAGTCAGGTATGAAATATCGTGTGGCATACCAAGAGACAAGATTAAATGCCTCAAAATCCAATCAATCAATTAATAAAAAATACAGAGCTACAAAAGATCCAGATGTTGGAGTTATTAGCCTTTGGCTTGAACATATTAATTACATATATTTTAAAGACATTAGAGGACAAAATGGAGGAATTTAGCAAAGAAAACTATTAAACAGAATCGAATGAAAATTCACAGCTGAAACACACAAAAACTTAAATTAAGGATTCAATTGATATATTTAACAGATTAGACATAATTGAAGAGACAATTAGGAAAACAGAAGATGGGTCGGAAGGAACCTATATTAAATGTGAGTTAAGAGGTCATTATATGAAATGTTAAATAGTCTACATACCACCATTAAAAGAAAGGATTTTACAATGGCCTAAAAAAGTGATATGCTGCTTACAAGAAACACATTTAAATATAAGGCTTCAGATAATTTGAGAATAAAAGAATGGAAGAAATATTGAATATAAACACTAACCATAAGAGGGGTGTGTGTTTGCAACTGCCAACTAAATTAGACTTTAAGGCAAAGAATATTACTAAAAATAAATAGTGGAAGTTTCATAATAAAAAAGTCAGTTCAGGATGATGTAAAAATTCTAAATTTATATTTAACAAATAAATTAACCTCAAAAATACATGAAGCAAAAGTTAACAGAACTCTAGGGGAAAAGGGAGAACTTTACAATCAAAGTGGGAAGTTTTAACACACTTCTCAATAAGTGAAAGAAGATGAAAAAAGTCAGGGATCATATAAAAGATGTTAACAATATGATTAACAGGCCGGGCGCGGTGGCTCACGCCTGTAATCCTAGCACTCTGGGAGGCCGAGGCGGGCGGATTGCTCAAGGTCAGGAGTTCGAAACCAGCCTGAGCAAGAGTGAGACCCCGTCTCTACTATAAATAGAAAGAAAGAAA
>CAUYRT010053575.1:0-52754 GCA_963574885.1 Lepilemur ruficaudatus
ACAGAGTAGGTTTTTGAATGTAACAAGATAAGTCAACTTGAGTGGTAATATATTTTGGGAAATCAGCTCACTACAAATTGTGACTGTAAACATTGTACTGTAAATGCTTTGTAGTTTTCCCCCAATTAAAAAAAAAAAAGATTTCACCTTGAGCATGCGCCATCACATTTACTAGTAAGAACAGCCCCCAGATACATGTTAGCAGATGCCCATTTTACAGAGGAGCAAATTGAAGTCAAAGAGGTTAAAAGAACTTGTTCAAGGTCACCAGGCTGGCACTGGAGCGTTCTGGTTCGCAGGGCAGTGGGCAGAGGAGGGAAGGGAATGCAGGGCAGGGAGACAGCGAGGTTCACGTGATTTGCGGACTGTGCACGGCTGGAGGGAGGGACAGGACTCAGAATCCGCAGGCAGCCCCGCCACGGTTCAAGCTGGTGACAGCTCTTCCCTACCACTTTCAGATTTTTACCAACTTGGGGATAGGACCCACCCCAGAATTTGACATGATGGGTGTTCACAAGTGTTTGATTTAGGAACAGGTGAATTAAGTTCCGCATTGGGAAAATAAATGAATCATGTTGCAAATACGGGGCGAGGGGGCGGGAAGAGTTGTGTGTGTGGAACAAGTGGGGACGAGGTTGTGGGGAGACGCGCAGTGGGTAGGGGTGATGGGGGCCGAGAGCCAGGGACCCCACAGGGGAAATGAGCGCACCTGTCCAGCTGCACAGGTTGCCTCCTGTGCATGAAGAGAATCATCGGCAACTTCTGGCATCAAATTGGGAAGGGAAGAAAAGCCTGTCAAAGGTCAGAGTCGTGGCTGGGGTGGAGGCACAGTTCTGACCATAGCTGGGAAGATGCCATGAGCGGTCTGGAGGGTGGTGGTCACTTTGTTCCTTCCCTTCCGTGCCGCGGTAGAGGCAGGGCCTTGCCTCCTCATGCAGGGGGAGCGTGGGGCCAATCGCTGGGCCCATCAACAGGGCGGGAGGCAGTGGTCTGAGGAGTAGGGTGCAAACAGTCCTGTCTTCCTTTAAGCTGTGCATTGAGACGGGTTTTAAAAGATTAACATAAAAATTAAAATCAAATACTTAAAAAAAACAACCGAGTTCCAGCATGTGAAATATTGGTTCTCTCTCTCCCGGCTCCTTAGTTTCTCTGTTTCTCTTTTCTCACCCCCTCCACACCGCTTTTATTCCAATTTATTTGCGATCCCGGCGAGCCGTTGCAGCCGAGGCTGGGCCTTCCTGATGAATGTACACCTCAGGTGCCGCGGCGCCCTCCCAACGTGCGTATTAATCAGCCCCGCAACGCCATCTGTCACCACGTAGGCTTAATTGGAAAACAGGCCTTAGGAAAGGAGGAGGGCGTGGGAGAAGCGGCGGAGGAGCGGTTCTTGGACACGTGGGAGTGCGGCCCCAGGAAGGAAGAAGGCGCAGGCCCTCTGGCAAGCACGGTTCCAGGTCAAGGGGGGAGAGGCATCGCTCGAGGTGACAGTGCGGTGGCCCCGAGGACCACTGGACCTGCGCAGGTATTGGTGGCAGGGATGAGGTGAGCCATGGCAACCAACTTCCAGAATAGTCACCAGGACGCGCTTCCACGAGCTAGGAAAAAAAGAACAGAGAACTTAGGAGTTCTCACTCCCGTTCTCATACCGCGGCCCGCCCACTGCCCTCGGGAAAACAAGCAAACCAGGGCTGCCAGTTAATTCAGTTCAATTAGTCAGGCACAGAGCACTGTTGCACAGTTGAAAACAAAACAAAATTCACTTTCCAGTGAATTTTTTCCAGACCCTCCAAGCCAAGAGAAAGGTCTATCAGGTTACAAAGCCTCGTTTTCTCATCCTTCGTACTTCTGTAAATTGGGTGTTGGGGAGGTGCTAGGGCAATCCTAGGCCACTGCTACTTTTTGTAGGAGACCAGAATATGCCACCCCAAAAGATGCCTGCTTGGCATAAGCATTATTTTGAGCTGGAGGCAACTTAGAAGAAACAAACACAGGAGGAGCTCTCTGCCCTCCCTCATTTGCCGGACTGCAGGGCATACATTTACAAAAACACAGGTGTCCCTCCTCCTCTTTTCCAGGAAGGACAAAGGTTGATCTCCTAAAACAATTTGGGATCTTTATCAGTGAGAGGATAGGGATAAGGATGACTCATCTGGAGACCACAGGGGGAATCTCCATGACACTTCCCTGACCAGCCTTTATCTACCATACCCAGGCAGGCACTTCGTAAGGTTCCGTAAGACTTTAATGGAGCTGTGTTATACAGGTGTACCATTATTTAAAAAAAATCTTTTATACCCTCTTTTTACTGTGCCTTTTCTGTGTTCAGACATGTTTAGATACACAAATACTAGTGTGTTACAGTTGCCTACAGCATTCAGCACAGTAACACACCGTACAGGTTTGTAGCCCAGGAGCAACAGGCTCTGCTATGTAGCCCAGGTGTGCAGGAGGCTACACCACCCAGGTTTGTGTAAGTGTGCTCTGTGACGTTCACACAGTGACTAAATCTCCTAACCACGCATTTCTCAGAATGTGTCTCTGTCGCTAAGCGATGCATGACTCTGTTTGCCTTCCCACAATTTGCTGTCCGTAGAAACTCAAAGTTCTTTTCCTTTCTCTTGTCACTTCTCTAAAAATTTACTGCTCTTTGTTGAAGAAGCTATATAAACCTGAATTTAAAGCCGCCTCTTTGAGAATTACTCATTTGCCCTATCTCCCCTACGTATATGAAACATACATGTTAATAAACTTCTGCTTGTTTTTCTCTTGTTAACATGTCTTTTGTTATGGCAGTCTACTCCAATTGAGAACTAAGGGTAGAGAGAAAATTATTTTTTCCTTCCCTACGCTTTCTCTTAGCAGGATAGTTTACGTACCAAAGTGCAAAACTCACTCTCCAGGGGCCGTGGCGGAATGGGGATTATGTGTGTTGTATGTGTGTGCAATATTTATGTATGCGAGAGGCATATCATACACGTTAGCACCTTAATGACTAGGCTACGCTTATATTTATAGAGACTTGGTCACATAGTAGGCACTCTGTGGCCAGTAAATAAAAAACTAAACAGTTCCAGGGCAATTAGGGGCTTCTGACACAATGCAACACATACACAAAATCTCTCCCACCACTTTGAATGGCTTTGACATTTTTTTTTTTGATACCACTATTTCAAGAGTCCTTTCTTCATATAAGTATAGCCTTACAACAACTCACCTCATTCTTTGCTGAACAGTAAAATTTCCTTAATTGGGCCCCGCATTTTGGAATTTATATTAATTATGACACACAATGATCTTATTGGGTAAGAAGTTTGAATGAAGAGTTGTAATTTAGAAATCTGTACTTTTATGAGCACTATACATATGCCACAGTGTTTTTATAAATTGTAATCTCAGATTCATTTAGCCAATTTTCCTTATTAGTACCCCATTCATTATGGAGTTTATGGCATCTGTAGTATGTAACATAATTATCAGTATTTCTTCTAACAAATCCTAGAGTTAGAATATTTCATAAAAATTAATTTGAATGAGACTTGCAATCTCCTGTCTTTCACAATAATAAGGTTTTACTGTATTTATTTTGGACCCGGTTCCTTCCTCAGCAGCTTTTATTAGCCACGTGACGTGTAAGTGAGCTGTAGCTGACTCGGGAGGGAGATGGGGTTGTCCCGAGAGCCAGGGTTGAAGCCATGTGGTCCTAGATGCTATTTGGTGGATGCTATTATCAATGACAACCCTTTCTCCAGACCCACTATGGCCAAGAGATATTTCACCTTTTCTACCTACAACAGCTGCCTCGTGAGCCTGCTCTGGGATCTTGCTGTTATTGTCTCTGTTCCTTCCCTGACCTGGTTATTACTTTTTCTATAACAACCAAAGAAAGCTGGGATTGTCACCTTCCTTTTCCCCCAACTCAGGAGGCTGGGCACACTTTTATGAGACTGCTGTGTAAGGAGTAGAAGTGAAGGCAAGCTTCTCCCCCTTCCCTGGACTCCTCCCTCCTCCTCCTCACTGCCTTTAAAAACTTCCCTGGAGCCTCCCTGGATCCAGATTAGTTCTCCTTGCTCTCTGCTGGCACAGTCTGGAACCAAAAAACCAGGAGTTTTAATTCCTAGTTCTAATATTCATAGCACTGTAACCTTAAGCAAGTTTTTTTAATATCTCTCAGTCTATTTCCCTAAAAAAGGGGATAGCAAAGTTTATTATAGAATACTAGGAGGATTAGAGATAATGCACATTAACGTATGTAGTATCAAAAGAGCAAACGCTCACCAGTGGTAGCTATTTTTATTATTAATATTATAGCGCTTCCCACACCATACTGTGATTGCATTCCCTCCGTCTTCCCCTTGGGACTGTGAGCTCTTTTAGAGGATATTGCTCTATCCTTTGCACTTTGGAACAAAATCTGGCACAGAGTGGACATTACATAAATGTTTTTCGGATGAATGAATCAATGGGAATTAACGGATCCATCTTTAAATAGCCTGGCTTGGTTTGGCCACTATTCAGCAGGCCTGTTTCTTGGGAACAATTTGAGACCATGCTAAACAATGAGGAAATCAGGAAAAAGAAAAGAACAAATTAAAGAAATTGGATGTACTGTTTCAGTCCTCCAGTAGCATGCCTATAGATAATGATAGAACTCACTCTACATAAGACTAAAGGTAAACAGCTATAGCATGGCCTGGACCGTCCTGTTCTGAGCATTAGAATGACACATCACAGGTTCCTCTCCCCTGGCTCTGGGGCCTTTCTCATTTATAGGCAGGACAATCACTAGTTTCCTTCCAGGTACTGTTCATGAGAAACATTCAGACCTTATAGAGACTTGCAAAATAAACAGTTGTCATCTCCCTGGGAAGAAGAAAAAAAACAAACAAACCCAAATCTTTGATAGATTTTAAACTGCAGTCCTCCTGGGATGCTCTAAATGGCTCATAAATACAGCGGGTGGAATATTGCCTGCGTGTATTTTCCACTTACCCTCACCTTTGAGGTTCTGTTCTGGCCCCTGGAGAATCAATACACACAATAACAGAATTGCTGATGTATTAATCTTTTTTGCTGATCTAAGCATTTTTTCCTACCAAAGTGGGAATAGGGCTGGGAGAGGAAGTGAAATCTAGACCACTATGAAAGTAATGGGCGAAAAATTTCATTTCTAGAATTCAGAAAATATATGAAGTCTTTCTGTTTTTCTAACCTCAGTAAGGCATCTCCATGGAGTGCCCTCGCTGGCCCAGAGCCATGAACTTTAGTTTATCATGAACATCCTCCTCAATTCTGGTTTTTTGACCTTAAAAGAAAGCCAACCCTCCAGGTAACATCTGGCCTAGAAGTTCCATTAGAACAATGAGCCACTCTCTCTAGAGCCATCACTGTACCAAATGGTTTTCATTACCATGCCCCATCTCATCATAGTGCAGGGGGAGAAAATTATGTTTTCTTTATGCTTTCTGAGTTCTTAGCTGGGCAGACCCCTGTAACAAAAGACAGATTAACAAGAGAAAAACAAACAGAAGTTTATTAACATGTATATTTCATGTGTACATGGGATATTCCCAGGGAAAATGAGTGGCTCATTTTCTAGAGCAGATGTGAAAGAAGGGGCTTTGACTTTAGGATTAAATATCATCTTTTGCTGAAACAAAGAAGGGTGCAGAGAAGGCCAGTTATGGGGAGGTGATAGGAAAAGTGCTGGAAACCAGAGCAAGGTTTTTTAGGCAGATTTCAGTTGGTGCCTTCTCCACTGATTGGAGTCTCTATTGACTGAGTCACCCTCCTCTTCCTGGTGCAGAGAGGGAGACACCCTCACAAATGGAGACTTCCTTTAGGGATGTGAATTTCTCTTACAAAAGGGTCTCTTTGGCTCTGTTTTCAAAGCTTCTCCTGTGGCTGCTGTTTCTTAAAATAATCAGCTCAAAATAATCCTTATGCTAAAGAGGCATATTTTGGGGTGACATATTGCTACATTTTGGGTTGATAAGTCCTGAACCCCATCATTAGCAAAGGAGTATTTTTTAGGTATTGAAAACCTGCGAATATACTTCATAAGTAAAAATCATGGTAAATATCTAAGATTTACACCTGCTGCCGAAGGAGCCCCCAGGTTGGGAAGGACCGAGGAGGATTTTCCTTAGAGATGAGCCTGAAAGGTGAATTCCACTACCTAAACTCTTGAAGTGAAGGATATCAAAAGGAAGGGGGAAAAAATCAATTTCTTTATTTTTGTTTGTTTTTTTTTCTCCTCCTGCCCTCTGCTTAGAAGACAAACAAGATTATGATCCAAAAGATACACAGATAAATGATGTGCAACTTTCTCCCTGGCAGGGCGAGGGGTGAAACCAAGAGCAGGGAAGTTAGGTCTAGGTGAGGCACAGCGGGGTTAAATGGAAGGCCCTTTGCATCTGCTTCCGGGTCAAGGTGTCTCACCTCTAGAAGGTTCTGGAGCCTCTTCTTTAAAACGGCAACAATTATAACAGACTTTCGGGTTTAACAGGATTAAACAAGATGATGACAAGCTGGGGATCTTGCTTTGTTTTGTGGCCACCCTATGGGACTCCTGCATGGCTTGAGTCTTGGGGGGAGGTAGGATTCTGGCCCCCATGGAAGCTGAACCTTCCAATATTTCCTCTCCCAGGTTCTCTCATCTGGGGGAAAGCTGCAAAGTCACTCCTGGTGGCTGTGTCGGAACATGATACCCCAAAGTATGGCACCTTGATGTGCTGATTATTTTTGAGCTGAAGGAGGCAAGAAGTCCTCACAAGCAAGAAGGTCTCTCTGACCTTCTCCCACCCTCCCGTCTCCTCCCTGTCCTTCTCCCCCAAAGCATGCCATAAAATCTGGAAAGGTTATTCCCTGCCCTACCTCTCCTGAAAATAGATCATAAGATCCTCCCGTGACAAGCGTCCTGTTCTATGCCTAAAGGAAGAAGCGCTTACGCAGACGGGCTGAGCAGAATCTGAACAAACAGCTTTGCTGGGTTCCTTCCTCAGTTTTTTACTATGAAATCATACCCTTTTCGTCCAATCATATTTCTCCACAACTATCGACTTCTTTTGTCAGACATAGCATAAAAATACTTGGTTTTCCTGGGTCTTTAGACCTTTATTTCTGAGGGCTCCAACATCATGGAAAACTTTGATAAATAAATTTGTGATGCTGTGGATCTGTCTGTTGTTCTGGGGCGTCAGCCACAATCCTTGTGGCAGCTGAGAAAGAGATATTACTTTTCCTCCCCTGCAGCTGCACCAGGGATTCAGAATCTGATGATGGTGAGGCTGGGAGCAGTCCTAACCAGTAATCCTGTGACAAGATCCAGACATTGTCCCTACTGCCCAGCCACCCTCGGTTTCTGCCCATTCTCAGAGGTGGTTTTTCTAGCTGTTGGGTCAGTTCTACAGATTACTGACACTCTTCCAATAAATTCCTTTTCTGCTCTAAGTTAATAAGTTGGTGTGTTTTGCTTGACTCCAGGAACTCTGACCATTATGTAAGGGAGGAAAAGTTATACCCAGGTTCATGGCTGAGACACCTGTAATAAAAGACAGATTAGCAAGAAAAAAGCATACAGATGGATTTAATGTAAGTTTTATGTGACATGGGAGTCTTTAGAAATGAAGACCCAAAGAAACAGGAAAACCTGTGCATCTTCAGGTTCAGGTTTGATGAAGGGGCCAGTCGTGCAGAAGTGTGATTGGACAAAGGGGCTCTGATCTAATGGTAACGAACTGGGAGGTGGTGGGGACCTTAGCAAGGCCTGTTTGTGCAGATTCTTCTGTGTGTCCTGTGTCTTCAGAGATAAGGAAGTTCCTTTCCTCCAGGTATGGAAAGGGCCCTCTGGACTGAGGTTCTTAAGACCTCTGGAGGGTCAGGGAATTCTTTTATGGTCTGCTTCCGAGGGGAAGCGTGAGAGAAAGTCAGAGAGACCTTCCTGCTTCTGCAGTTTCTCAAATGCCAAGGTGCTATATTTTGGGGTAACACGTCCTAAGCCCCATCTTACAATATGTAAAGTGCATATTATGCCCAGAGTACTTGGTAGGAAAGCAGGTCCTCACTACATGTAACTATTGTTATTATTACCCTATTGGCATTCCAGAATTTTCACTATTAGCCTTAGCATGCCAGGATTTCACATTTGATGTTTCAGCTACATTCAGCTATGTTTCTGCCCATTCTCAGAGATGGGCATGTATTGCTTAACGAGGAGGATGCATTCTGAGAAATGCATCATCATTAGGCATTTCTGGAAACATCACTGAGTGTACTTACACAAACCTAGATGGTAGAGCCTACTTCACGCCTAGACTATGGTGGTATAGCCTATTGTTCCTAGACTACAAACCTGTACAGCATGTTATTGTACTAAATACTGTAGGCAACTGTAACACAATGGTAAGTATAATATTTGTGATTCTAAACATATCTAAAAACAGAAAACGTACAGTAAAAATACGTTATTATAATATTAATGGGACCATATCAGATATGCAGTTTGTTATTGACTAAAACGTAGTTATGTGGTACATGACTGTATTCAAATATCCATGATGTATAATATTTTGCTGAGATACAAATTTAAATTGCTTTTGGAAGACTACACATCAGATTATTTCTTAATTGTTTGTTTTTTCCAAGGAGCATATATTACTTGTAATCTTCAAAAATGGCAAATATATTTCCGTTAAAAAAAAGAAACATGGCTTTGGTTTGAATTGTGTATACTCAGAGGCAGTAAAGCTTTAGTGAGCTACTGATCAAATTATTCTGTAATTGTATTCAAGAACGGTACCCCATGGACGGTCAGGATCTTCTATCAGAACTCACCAACTCTAAAGAGACTTCAATGGTTAAAGAAAGAAAGTCTAAGAAAATAAACTTTAATATTTTGTTTAAGGCCTAGATTATAATGTACATGCAACTAATATGGTCATTTGGTCCATTCACAAACTGGAGTATGCACGTAGAGCACCAGAGGATTTGTCGGTCAGCAAAGTCCTTGCTACTCAAAGAGTGGTCCCTGGACCAACGGCATCAGCATCACCAGGGAGGTTGCTAGAGATGGAGAACCTCAGGTCCCACCCTAGACCTACTGAATTAGAATGTCCATTTCACAAGACCCTTAGGTGATTCATAAAAGCAGGGAAGTTTGAGAAGTACTGAGAAGCAACTGGGTCATTAGCAGCTGGAAGAGATGTCAAGGCTAGTTTCCCCAAACTGGATTTGGATAGAATTTGTAAATCCATTTCGAAGTATCAATGATTTACTTGTTAACCTAAGTGAGTGCTGTATTCTTTAACGGAGAAGCTCAAAACATTTTTGTCTTAACCCCTATGAAATTTTCTATCAGATTGAGGGGGTTAGGGGAGCAGAAACCTCCCTTCTGCTTATCTGCTTTGGGCTTAAACTGAAAATTTAAAGGACAACAGGGAAAATCATATTAAATTGTCTGCATCCCTTAAAGGTGGTGATTTCAGCTTTTGCTGTGGGCTTGGGTCAACGCACATTTTGCTCAAGCCATTTGCTCAGGACGGGAAGTTCCTGCACCAGAAATAGGTAAGTGTCATAGGCAGAATGGAATAGATCCTGAGGAAGCCATTATCCCGGAGTGTCAGTGAGTAAAATTAACATGTATTTTTAATAAGTCTGTAATTACTTATTCTACAATAGACCATATGTTCTATTCACTTTTTGTGGACTCAAACACTTAAGCCCTCAAATGCCATTTAGTTTTAAACACACATGTGCATACCCCTTCCCCTGAAAGAAAACAAAGAAATTGTATTTTGAGCTCCAGAACATTTTCCTAAGGAGTAAAAACTTGAATTACTATCGAAGCCAGGAACCTTATACTTGTGTCTAGGAAGACAAAGTGACGCATTTTTTTGTCCTACCTTGGGCCTTCTTTCCTCCTAATTTGTTGGCTCAACAATCTGAGCCGAGGGCAGACAGCAGGGCTGTGCTGAGTTTTCAGCTATAAATGTTTCCTTGTTTTTGTGAATTTTTGTGGCAGACCTGGCATTGTTATTTAAATGGTTATTGGGTGGGGTTTTTTTTGTGTGTATTAGAATTCCATTAAATTGAGAAACAAAGGACTCTCTGCTGCTTTCACGGAGAAAATGCCTCCATTTTTCCACTTCTAGACTCTAAATATTTTGGGAAGGCCTTCTGATGATATTCTCATGAACTTACTTTTACAGACATGCATGCATTTCATGACTTCATTGGGTCTTTAAAAATTGCCGATTAAGCAGTGCCCCTTAAAAACATTTTTTTTTTCTTCTCTAAAAGGTTGTAGAAAGCTTCATCTTTCCATAGTTGCCTTAGAGGGGCTCCACATAACATAAAATTCAACCCATTCTGAGGAATGGAATGATACATGCCAACCTTAGGAGGACAGCAGTCAATTTGAGATACTTGCGTATTTTTAAAATTCATTACTCAGTTTTTTAAAGTTAATCTGATCACTATGGAAAATTTTACCTTTTAAATAAGCAAAGAGATGTAGTTAAGTGGGATGCAGATCACCCAGACATACAGCTTGTTCATCTCTGTCTTCGACTTGAAAATGTAGAGGAATCATCTGCGATTTGGAAAGGCCAGTTCGAGAGAAAATGTGGTGGGCGGGGCCTCCATTCACCTTTCTTAGCTTTTTAACCCAACATCTTCAGCAATCAGTAAAGGAAATTCAGACTTAGGACTCAAGCTTTCCTGTTAAAAACTTTTCCTTTATGTAGAATTGCACAACTACAGTGTAGGAGGGGTCAGTAAAGATATCGATGGCTGTATCTTGGGTGGTGAGCCCCTGGGGCCCTCACTTTTGGGTCTCACCTTTGCGTCACCAGTACCTGGGCAAGCCCAGGACTCGCTAGAGAGTCAAAGCTGCAACCTTACTTCTGTGGCCTCCCCGTTGGGACCAGCTCTCTCTAACTGACCCTCTAAATTGACATCTGAGCCTTCCTTCATACCCAGTGAGCAGGGCTCCAGCATGTCACTCAGAGAGCTGAACATGCAGCTTCTGTAACTGGGAAGGCATGCAACATCTGTGCTGGGTTCACCCCTGCCAAGCTTTAGTGACCCATGGTCACCAGAGGAAGGGCACTTCCCCCATCAGCAAGTCAAAGCTACATGACTCTAGGAACCTGAGGTGTAGCCTACTTTGGTAATATCGGCCTCAAGTTGTTTTAGAAGGCATGCTGAGAGCACTTAAGAGGTGAGGACAGAGAACACAGGGAAGTGCCTACTTGAACATCAGAGGTTGGGGTGCCGTCATATGGCAGTTACCAGTCAATTAAGAACTTCACTATCCTCTGTAGGGGAGAAAAAATAATTTTCTTTTTATCCTTCATAGTTCTCAGCTGGTGAAAGATAGAAATAAAATTTTGAGTCCCCTAACTCTGCAGTCCCCAACCCATGGGCTGTGGGCCAACACCAGTTCATGGCCTTTGAGGAACTGGGCCACACAGCAGGTGAGTTGCGGGTGAGCGAGCAAAGCTTCATCTGTATTTACAGCCACTCTCCACTGTCTTGAGTTCCGCCTCCTTCCACCCCACCGCCCCAGTCCGTGGAAAAATTGTCTTCCATGAAACCGGTCCCTGGTGCCAAAAATGTTGTGGACTACTGCCCCAACTGACTGAAATGACCCCCTTTTGGCCAAGGGCATCCCAGAGATATTAAAAACTGAATTCCTGGCCAGGAGTGGATGGGAGGTTGACCATGCCTCATACACTCTCACCTCTCCAACGGCCACCAGGCTTTCTGCCCTGAGGGTTAAACTGAAACCAGCTTTGGAAAGGCTTGCTCTACCACCTGAGACTGCCCCTCCCTTGTGTGGCTTCCACACAACAAATGACCAGCATTCTTTCTTGATAAGAGACCCCTGACCATGAGCTGGTTCTGGCCAGTTTATGGAGGCTGCATACTTGAGTACACTCGAGTTCTCTGCTTCACCTGTTGATGTGTAGGGCTTAATTGTAATACATTTAAATGTTAAGACTCCACCCCAAAGTGAACATGGAATGAATGTAACATACATGTTGGTTTACTACACAGTGCATGTGCCCCTCCCCTTCCTGGATATTCATAACTCCTCCTATAAACTGCTAAATATGCATGACTTAGCCTACCATCAGCATAAACTCCTGTCTCATCCTTCCCTCCCTTGAATGCCTGTTCCAATTTCTGCAGGAGGCTCCACTGCCCAGCCTGTGGGACAGCCAGCCTGCAGGCTGCAACTCTTTATAAGAAATAAATCTCTCCTCTATAAATTTATGAACCTGTGGGGGTTAGGGGAAACTTTCCCTTTGCCCTGGAAAGTTCACTGAAAGATCGACTCACAATAAGGCAGATTAATAAAAGAAAGGTTTATTTACTGTGCACATGAAGAGAATCACTGAATGATTTACCCAGTATCCCAGTGGGGTCCAAAAATTTATATACCCTCATGTTAGAGGGGAGAGGGAGATAAGGAATATAGGTAATTCTGTTTAGGGGCAATAAGTGGTTACTAGAGAGGATGAAGAGATACTTGGGAGAACAAATGGATGGGGAGAAAGAGATTGACTTATAAATTATTCTCTTTGGAAATTAAATTAACTTGGGAGACAGGTATTATATTTAAAATGATTTGAGCCAGGTCTGATTGCATTCTTAATCTTCTTTCCTGTAATATATTGAGATAACAGGGAGGGAAGGGAAGTCAATTGTTCTTTTTCATGGATCTGTTTTTTTATGAAGAAAAAGGGAAAGCTCCTTCCAACACCTGTTGATATTTAAGGGCCTTTAATTCAAAATACTCTTTTATAGCAAGGAGTTATATTTTAGGGTGAAATTTCCTGAGTTCCTTTAACCTCATAATTCTCTAGTTGATGTTGGGATTCCCAGTAACAAAAGACAGATTAAGAAGAGAAAAAGAAAGAGAAGGTTAATAACATGTATGCCTACTATATAGATGGGAGAAAGCCAAGAGAAATTAGTAAATCTCTAGAGGAGATCTCAAAGAGTTGTCTAAGACTTCAGGCTTAAATACCATTGTGGTCTGAAACAAGGAAAGAGGGGTGTGGGAACAGGTGGGGTTGAGATGGCCAGGACAACCAGCTTAAATAAAGGTAAGGTCTGTTATGAAGATTTACATTGGTGCCTTCTCTATAAATAAAGAGTCTCTATTGATTAATCCTCCTTTTCTTCCTGGTGCAGAGAGGGAGATGCCCTTAGCAAGAGAGATTTCCTTTGCAGGTGTAAATTTTTCTTACAAAAGGGTAACTTCACAGAACTACTCCTTGGTCTGCACTTTCTCAAAATAACAGCTTGGAATAACCCTTATGCCAAAGAGGGGTATTTGGGGTGGCATATGCTTGCCACCTAGTCATATTTTGGGGAGGCATGTCCTGAACCCCATCACCTCCTTTCCATTCCTTTCCATCCACCCATGCAACACCATGGGGTTAGAAACTATCACTAGTGGATGGAGTATAAGACCAACCTAGAAAGGGAAGAAGCCAACCATACCCTCATCCTCAAAGAAAGACAGTATAAGTAGAAATGGGGACATGGTATCTTCCTATTGTTACAGCTTTGCCAGTTTCATAGCCCATGCTCAAGAGGAAGCCAATACACTAAGCCAGCAGGAGTTACAGCAGACAAGTTTAATATCGTAGGTGCCATGTGAGGAGATGGGAGGAAGTCCTCAACTCTGTCTCCCTCAGACTTTGGGAGAAAGGGTTTTTGTTGTTGTTGTTCTTGTTTTTGAGACAGAGTCTCACTCTGTTGCCCAGATTAGTGCTGTGGTGTGAGCCTAGGTCACAGCAAACTCAAACTGCTGGGCTCAAGCAATCCTACTGCCTCAGCCTCCCAAGTAGCTGAGACTACAGGCATGAGCCACTACAGCCAGCTAATTTTTCCTATTTTTAGTAGAGATGGGTCTCATTCTTGCTTAGGCTGGTTTTGAACTCCTGAGCTCAAGTGATCCTCCCACCTCGGCCTCCCAGAGTGCTAGGATTACAGGTGTGAGCCACAATACCTGGTGGGAGAAAGAGTTTCTCAAGATAGTTTGGTAGGCAAAGGGCTAGGCAATTGGGTCTGCTAATTATCTGGGTTTGGTGTGGAGCCATAAGTGTGTAGAAATTGTCTTCTTTGCTGAGTTGGTTCTTGGGTGGGGGTCACGAAATTGTCTTCTTTGCTGAGTTGGTTCTTGGGTGGGGGTCACAAGACCAATTGGGTCAGTTCCTCAGTATGGGCCAGTGGTCTGGGTGGGTCAGCTGTTCCCCTGGAATGCAGGGCCTGGAAGGTATCTCAAAAACTAGGCTTGGGTTCCACAAGGGTGATGTTATCTATGGGAGCAATGAAGAAAGCTAAGAATCTTTATGGCCATCAGCTATACGACTGTAGTGAGCAATTATAGGAAAACAAGCTAGGGAACAATGGCTGGTTATATATATATTTTCCCTACCACAGTTCCCACCTTGTGGTCTTTTATTAATTTTATAAAGAGCAGTTTCACTGCAAATATTGAAGTTTTGCTTGATGTAGTGGGTTGGACACCATTAGTTACTAAATTAATTGAGACATGACTGAGACTTCAAAGGACTGTATGATTTTTCTACTACCTGAGAGTGAACAGAAAAGTTGTGGGGAATATCCAAATTTTTATTCCCAGACACAAGGGAAAAAATTCCCCACTAGGTGGTTTAAAAGAGAAAGTAGGTGTCAAAAATATTATGCCCCATGAGACTCGTGTGATTGATGGGCTGGTTACAGTCTCTATTTTCCACTCCGCAAAAACCTTTAGGCTGAGAGCAGATATTTGCAGATTCATTTAACAAATACATGTGGATGCTGACATACTTGGCTCTTTGATAGCACTGGAGGGTCACCACTCAACAAACCCCACACTCTGCCCTCAAGGAACTGATGGTCTACTGGAAAATGAAGACAAATAAGTAGAAAATAAGAGCGACTTTTCAAGGTGATAAGTACTACTGAAGGGCACCTAGGAGCACCTGGCCTCATCTCAGAGGGCTCCCGTGGGGAGTTAAGCTTAGTTTGAGACCCGAGGGGCCAGTAGGCATTAACTGGGCAAAAAGAGGAAGAAGAGGAAGAAGGCAGAGGGCGGAGAAGTATTTTACAGGCAGATGACAGCAGGGAATAGAGGCCACAGAGAGATGAACAGGGAAATTAAAATGTGGAACTGAAGGTGAAGAATGGGAAGAAATCAGGATTGAGAAACAGGCAGGGTCCCCGAGCCTTATAAGCACGTGCAGTTTGAATTTTAGTCTTGGGTCAATGTTGATTTTCAGCAAGGGAAGGATCAGATTTGCACTTCTGAACAATTTTCTCCAAAGCAGAGTAATAAGAAAATATTAGAACCTTTAGTCACATTGTTTCAAATGTACCCTTCTAATAGACTTTTTCCCCTTACACTTATTATAGTAGCAGGAGTACATGCATGTAATTTGTAGCTATGCACGTATCTGGGAGTGCAGGGGTGAGTGATTGCTTTAGAAAGGTAGCTCTGGCTGCAGCATATAGCAGCATGGAGCATGGATTGGAGGACAGCGAGGCTGGAGGCAAGGAGGCCAGTGAGGAGGCTGCTGCACTGACTGAAGTAGAAATGATAGTGGCAGGAACTCGGGCAGTGGCCGGGAGGATGAAAAGAAGTGGCTAAATATGAAGGAGGCCATGAATGTCACTCTGTGCTCGCATGGGAGACTATTCCATTGGAAGCCTCCAGCACCTACAGGCCAGTTGATGGATCAGAAGTGTAAGGAACACTGGGTGTCAGAAGATTCATGTTTCAAGTCAAGGTTTTCACACTTCCTGTTAGATTTGGGCGACCCATTTACTTTCTGTAAATGGGGCTTTGTTTCCTCAGCCATAAAAACGGGGCTACCAATACAGACCCTACTGACCTCCGGGGCCAATTGTGCCAACCAACTGGAATAACAAAGAAGGGATGACTTTGAAAATTGTAACACTAGACAAATGATGCATATTATTACAGAGGAACTATATTGCTATGTATAAGTTGTCACCCAAAACGTGATTTGGCTCCACTTCTAATTCAAACAAGGAAACTAACTACTCATGTGCTTAGCATAAGACAGCATCATGTGTTGAAAAGAATAATAGGTCATGAGACCTGACCCTGCCTCTTCCTCCATGGGAAGCTCTGAGACTCAGTTTCCCTATTTGTCAAAAGGAAACAATGGCATCTGTCCTGTCTATCTCTTACCCACTGTGCTGGTAGTCAGGAATTTTCCTTACTCCACAACTTCCCTATGTGACCTTGAACCAGCCATATGACCACCTCCAGTCTCAGCCTCAATTATTTTATTTGCAAAGCATGAGTGAGGTTGGTATAGATGATTTCCGTGCACCTTCCAGCTATAAAATGTCACTATCTATCAAAGGTGAACAATGGGATGAAGTGTGAAGCAGGCTTTGTCACAGCAGTGATTTTATTTGCCTGGTTGGGAGGGAAAGGAGGGTAACGTTGAGGGGGAAAAAAAGTTTACCACTAGAATTATCTGTGCATTAACCAAGCCATGGAAAATGGAAGAAGCTGTGAAGATTTTCTCAATATGCAGAGCCACCAGGCAATCACTGACAATAAAATTGTGAATTCAGCAATTCCATGCTGTGTTTTAATTTTCTGGCACTGGCGTGCCCATTATTTAAGCATGCGTTTGGATGAGTGCCAGCCCGCTGTCGTCACCGTGACTAAGACGGGGTGCTGAGAAGCCTCTTCCAGCTCACACCAGCAGATCCCGGGCTCCTGCAAACCCTACTACTCTGGAAGGGCCAGGACAGGGAGGTGGGACAGCAGACTTTACAAAGGACAAAGGGAAGCTGGGAGGGAACTGGAGACTAAATGAGGAAGAGAGCGGCTGAGGAGAGGATGACTGGAGGAAACGCTGGAAGAGAATGACGGGAAACGCGGAGGGAAGGCCGTGACTGTAAAGGTTTCATGGACAATGTGAAAGGGAGAAATTAGGTACCAGAATAAGCTATGAGAAGCGAATAAAATTTGGAAATCTGCAACGACTCTAAGACCCAGATCTCTTGCTCTTCTCTGGTCAGTGGCATGGTCAGCATCCAGCCTCTAGCTGCAGCCCCCTCGGAATCTGCTACAGCACCTGAACGGAGACCATGCTCTTCCCAGGAGGGCCCCCAGGCAATGGCCGAGCGCGGTGGGGTCCCATGGCCTGGCCCACTTTTGCCTGATGTGGAGTCTGCTCCGGAGTTCCCTGTTGGACCAGCTGGGACTTTCTCAGAGCTGTTCTGTAGGTGAAAACTCTTCCTACCCTACCTTCTTTCCTTCCCCTTTAACAACGATTAGTTTTCCATGTCAACCTGGCAAGGTCATAGTGCCCAATTACATAATCACACACTGATCGAGGTGTGGCTGAGAAGGTACTTTGTAGATGTGGTTAACTTCTACAATCAATCAACTTTAAGTAAAAAAGGTTACTCTTAAGAATGTGGGTGGGCCTCATCTCATCAGTTGAAGGCCTGAAGAGTAAAACCTGAAGTTTTCCAGAAAAGGAGGAATTTTGCTTCAAGACTGTAGCATCAACTCTGACCCGAGTTTCCAGCCTGCCAGCCTGCACTGCAGACTGCAGACTCGCTGGCCCCACAATGGCCTGAGCTAATTCCCTAAAACAAACAGACAAACAAAGGCCTCTGATTGGTTCGTCTCTCTGGAGAGCCCTCGCTAATCCATCCCTCTCCTGTCACCAGCATCAGATCTGCATCAGAGTCTGAAGGTGCTTCCTGATCAGCCCTCTCCCTCTCACCTTTACCTTTTACGATGTTACCCCAAGAAATCTCTTCCCCTCCTCACTCCATCTTGCCCTCTGCTTCCCGAAGGAGCCAACCGCACAGTCCCATGGCCTCGTGTACACTTTTCAGATGATGTCCTCATTTTTACCTTAGAATAGCTGAGCATGATTGATGATAGCCACAGGATCTTATAACACTTGAGTGGGAGGAAAAGAAGCCAAAGAAATATAGTGTAAAAACAGGAATGAAAGGAAGGTCAAAGTTCAAGAGAAATATGGGGTCGCAGCTAGGAGAAGTATAAAGGAAATTGCCTTCCCATAAATATGTGGCAATGTCACATTTGAATGTTTTGCTAAATAGATCACCTCCCAAGGGCTTTCTGCAAACAGTGGCAGGAGAAGATAGCAGACAGGAAAGCAGAGGGAGAGACAAGTGCACACGGGTGTTTGCTTTTGCTTATTGGAGGATCCATTAAAAATGTGTGTTTCCCCTTTGCCAAGTGCCATCTCTGCAATTACCTCATTTAAGAACACGCACAAAAACAGTATTCCTTGCATCTGCTCCAATTTTCTCCCAAACTTTTCTAGAGTCTTCTGCCTGGATTTTTAACATAATGAAACTATGCAGTAGAAACTTCTGCTGTTTCACTGCTGATTTTTTCCCTTGATTGCTTTACTTGCAGTTTATGGAGAGAATGACTGGAGACCATGCGAGGTGATATGTGTGACATGTGATGACGTCCAAACGATGTTACCCATGAGATCCACTGCATGTGGCTCAGAATGAAATGATAAATGCTAATGACAGGGCTGTACCTGCATCCTTGCAGGACATTCTCTGACAGCCTCTGAAGTTGAATTCTCCTTTCCAATCCTGCACTGACTCTCCTTAAATCTGAAGAGCTCCCATTCATGTTTTCTTTCGTGCATTTATTCAACAGTAGTTAACCTGGCGGCTAGGTCCTGGGTTAACTATTAAAAGGATTTGGTCTGTAAAATTTGGATTCAGCCAAAAGGCCATGCTCAAGGATCCAGAAGGGCACATGTGGGCCCAAGGCCACAGGTTCCCTACCCTTGAGTCCCAACAGGTGCCGGGCACTGCACTGGATGCTGGGGAAGTGATGGAATGTGAAATACCAAGCCTGCCCGCAGAAGACGTCAGGTTCCAATTGTCAGGGGAATGCTTAGTAGGCTGACTGTGCTTCTGGATCATGCAGCTCTAACCTTGAACACAGCTGAAGCCAGCTTTAAACCCTTCTGTGTCCCTTCCCAGGAGGCGCTGTGTGGCAGCCATGCAGGGAAAGCACATCAAGGATGCCTGTTGCTGCACACAGCCAGGGAAGGGACTGCACTAATGTCTCTACTGTTGGAAGCTCTTACTGGGCCCCGTTCACCCAGTACAACAGCCAGGCCACTGAGCAGCCGGTCTCTCCTCAAATGGGTGTCGTTTGTGACACAGCAGGGAGTGTCACTGCTCAACACCAATCAATGTGACTTCTGTGATAACTTGCTCACCAGTGTCCTGTTCTCTAGGGCATCAGAATTTCTTACACAAATGAGTTTCCATTAACCTGGTGTACTATTCAGGGTTCCCAGAGAAACAGAACCAAGAGCCAATGGGATGGGTGTGTGTGTGTGTGTGTGTGTGACAGAGAGAGAGAGAGAGGGGGAGAGAGAGAGAGAGAGAGAGAGAGAGAGAGAGAGAGAGAGAGAGAGAGAGAGAGAGAGAGAGAGAGAGAAACTTAAGGAACTGGCTTACTCAACTGTGTGAACTGGCAAGTCTGAAATCTGTGGGGCAGGCAGACAGGCTGGACATTCAAGCAAGAGTAGATGTTCTAGTCTCGAGTCCAAAGGCTATCTGAAGACAGAACTCCTTGCTCTTTAGGGAACCTCAGTCTCTTCTTTCAAGGCTTTCAACTGATTAGGTGCAGTCCACCATCTTATGAGGTGAAGGGTATTAGAACATGCCACCGCAGAATATGCCTCTTTGGCATAGGGATTATTTTGGGTTTGAGGCCACTGCGAATCAGCAGATACAGGAAAAGCTATAAAGGCAGGTCACAAGTTTTCCTTTTGTCAAGAAATTTTCCTTTTGTAAAAGGTGTCTCCCTCTGTGGAACCAGGAAGAGGAAGATTGTTAACACCCTCTCGCACTGACCTAAACCTGCATAACAAACCTTGATAAACAACCCTGTTCACCAGGCTTTTTCTGGTCACCTTACCATAATCCCCCCACCCCCAGGCCCCGCCTCAGAAGCCCCAACCCCTTTTCCTGTGTTTCAGCCTAGGATGATACATACACCCGTGTTCTAACCACCCCTCCGGATTACCCATCCCTGGTGCCCCTACGTAAGTGTGATGCACATGTTAATAAATTCTGTTTACCTTTCTCTTGCTAATCTGTCTTTTGCCACTCTAATTTACAGGGCCCCAGCTGGAGCATCCAAGACGGATAGAGAAAAAAGATTTTTTTTTCCCTCCACTGGAGACGGTAATCTGCTTTACTCAAAGTCTACCAATTTAAATGTTAATTATATCTAGAAAAATATCTGGACAGTAACATCTAGACTGATGTTTGACCAAACACCTGGGCACGCTAACCTAGATGAGATGAAACATAAAATTAACCACCACCCCTGGTGAACTCCAGTTGTAATGTTTTACCAACTCTCCTCCTTGACAAAGCGCATGGTGGTGGATGGCATCACTTTAAATAAGAATTAAGAAAAAAAGAAAGATTTGGGCATCTTCTTTTTGGTATGTTTTTTATTATATTCAAAAAATTACATGAGGAATACATGATTACACTAAAAAATTTAGGGTACATTGATAAGAGAAGAATAAAATGCATTTATAATCCCACAATCCCAAAATAATTGCATTATTTTTTTATGTGCCATAGTCCAATACTGTTCTTAAAACAATGGGTCATACGTAGGGGAGGAAAAATCTTTTCCTCTATTTGTGCTAGATTCTTCAGGTGGAGCCCTATAAATTGGACTGGCGAAAGATAGATTAGCAAGAGGAAAAAACCCAGAATTTTCTTAGCATATGTATGGCACACAGAGAGGAGTAAACCAAAGGGACGGTTAGAACTTGAGCTTATATACCAACTTAGGCTAAAACACAGGCAAAGGGATTTGGGGCCTCTGGCAGGGGAAGACCCAGGAAATGTATGTAAGCAGGGATTGTTTGTTAAGGTTTGTTGTGTAGAAAGAAGTCACCGCCTTCTCCACTAAGAGTTGTTAAGAGTCCTGTTCTTAGTGTTGGAGAGGGAGACACCTCAACAAACGGAAATTTCTTTTGCAAAAAGAAAACTTGTGACCTGTTTTTATAGCTGTTCTTGTGTCTAATTATTCTCAATGGTGTTTAGCTCAAGGTAATCCGCATGCCAAAAAGGCATATCTGGGGTGGCATATTTTGATATCTTTCACATACAGTGGTCCCCAACCTTTTTGGCACCAGAGATCGGTTTCATGCAAGACAGTTTTTCCATGGATGGGGGTTGGGGAGAGGTAGGGGGCAGTGGAGGCGGGGCTCAGGTGGTGATGCAAGGCTGCCAGAGAGTAGCTGCTGTACATACAGACGAAGCTTCTCGGGCCCAACCACCGCTCACCTCCTGCTGTGAGGCCTGGTTCCTAACTTTCATGGAAGACAATTTTTCCAGGGACTGGGGTTGGAGGTGGTAGTGGGGGGCGTGGAGCTTAGGCGGTGGGGCTTTGCCATTTCCTAACAGGCTGCGGACCTGTACAGCCGTGGCCCGGGGTTTGGAGACCACAGCTGTAGAGAATATGTCATATAATAACTTGCTTTTTGCACTTGATCACATACTGTTTAAATTAGCTCAAGATAATATATATGCTACTATAATAACATTCTTAATTATCGTAATATATTCTATTGCATAGATATACCATCATTTATTCAACAAATCTTTTTTGGCTGGACATTAAAAGAGTTTCTAATTTGCTCCCATTATAAACAAGTCTACACTAAATGTCTTTGGTCATGCGTCTCTGTCCATTTGTCCAGTTATTTCCCTCTGATAAATTCCCAGGAAAGGGATTAATAGGTTAACAGGTGTACACAGTTTTAAAAGGCTTCTGATGCATATTGACAAGCTGTTCTTCAGAAAAATATACCAATTAATAAAAGTGCTATTATTTTAATAGTACATGTTTATCAGCTTATATTAGTTCCATATATTAATAAGCACCTCTGAATCCTCTATTTCCAGAATTAAACTAGAACAAAAACTGTTGTTAATCCTGGATTACTATGAAGAAAAAAAAAAAAAAACAGCTCAATCCTACCATTTGGCTTTGAAGAAAATTCTCATTATAAATTTTATTTTTAATTAAGTATATCTCCCTTCATTGATGCAACATTCTACTATAAAATTGATACTGCATTACCTAAGAGTACGGTGATTTAAGCTACAGATGATTTCTAAAAGAATACATGCATGAGTATAAAAAGAGTTAATGATTTTTAGTGTTTGAGGATTGGCAGGCCGGGAGAAATGAAGACTAGAGATGGAATAATTAGATTTTTCCAGTTCTGGAATCCATGAATGCAATACTTTTATAATAGGGATATACTACCCCCCATCATCCATGTTGTACCCTTCCATCAAATCAGATCAGAGAAACTCAAGAGCCAGTCTTGATGCAAGTTAACAGACAGCAGGCTGACGCTCCCTGAATAAACATGAACTACAGGATGCTTGGTCTCATAGCTAGCGTAGGGGAGGAGACATCATTTTCTCTGTGTCTTTCATAGCTCTTAGTTGCGAGGAATCCCTCTAAGAAAAGACAGATTAACAAGAGAAAACTGGAAGTTTAATGACATGTATACCTCATGTATACATGAGGGATACCCAGGGAAAATGAGTAAATTTAAAAAGTTGGCTTAAATGCCATCTTCAAATGAAACAAAGAAGGAGAAGGGGAAGCCCAGTAATGGGGAGCTAAACAGGAAAAGTGTCACAGCCTTACCAGGTTCACAGCCCGGCAATTAGGTCTGCTAATTATCTGGGTTTGGTGTAGAGCCATATGGGTGTAGAAATTGTCTTCTTGCTGAGTTGGTTCTTGGTTGGGGGTCACAAGGCCAATCAAGTCAGTTTCTCAGTATGGGTCAGTGGTCTGGGTGGGTCAGCCATTCCCCCGGAACGCAGGGCCTGGAAGGTATCTCAAAAACTAGCCTTAGGTTTCACGAGGGTGATGTTATCTATGGGAGCAATGAAGAAAGCTAAGAATCTTTATGGCCATCAGCTATGTGACTCCTGGGTAGTGAGCAATTATAGGAAAGCAAGCCAGGGAACAATGGGTGGTTATATATATATATATATATTTCCCCTACCACAGTTCCCACCTTGAGGTCCTTTATTAATTTTATAAAGGGCAGTTTCAAAACTACGGTAAATAACAGCAAGGTTTGTTATGTGGTTGTCTTCTCCATTGAAAAGAGTTTCTAGTGATTGACTCACCCTTCTGCTGGTTCAGAGAGGAATGAAGATTTCCTTTATAGATGTAAATTTCCTTTACAAAAAAATAAATTCTGCTCTATTTTCAGAGTTTCTCCTATGTCTGCAGTTTCTGGAAATAATCAGCTCAAAATAATCCTTATGCCAAAAAGGCATATTTTGGGGTGGCATATTCTGGTTTCCTACGCTAGTTATGCTCATCAACACCAAACTTCCTAGACGCCACCAGCAGACATAAACACACGCTCACAGGACTAACTGGAAGAATCACCTTGACTTTGTCCTGAAAGTCACAAAAGCAATTTTGTTAATGACTCAGGACCTTTCATCAATTACAGTCAGAGGTTCAATAAATGTTTGTTGCATTGAATTGCTCAATGTTAATTGTCTATCTCATCCTCAGGTGTTCGCACGAGGGGCACGTTGCAAGCATAAGTGGGATTGACAAACTGACATTTTTATTCATGTGCACCTAACAAGATGGAAACCCAGAGGAAGCAGAATGGGAGTGTGGTTAGGCGCCAACTTTGTTAATGTTCACCAGGGGCCGAGGAGGTGGAGGGGAGAAAAGGGATCGATGCATCGAAGCACACGGTTAATGCAACATGTTAAGTGCAGCCCTGTAATCCCCAGCGCAGCCCTATCTGCCCCCTCCACTACCAGCAGCTGCACGTTGCCTGGGAGCCAGGAACAGGAACAGCACACCAAACAATTCCAACGCAGGGTGAACCTGGAGGCGAAGTCACTTCTGCCCCCCTGGTGCCTCACTTCTGAGCTGTCATTGCACACCTCTTTAACTACTGACGCCAACATGCCAATTAAAAGCCTGGCTTGCAGCAGGACAATAGAATAGAACGTGGGTTTCATTCTTTTCCAGCTGAACAAAAGCAGTGTCTTTGCTCCTCCGGCTCCAGGGACAGTGAGGCGGTGGAGCCCTTTTGAATGGTCCCTGCCACCACACTCTGCTCCACTATAGACATGGATAGGTAACAAAAGGGGAGTAAATGGGTAATGAATCAGAATTTGCAGAGTTTAGCTGCTGTGCGTGTGGGAGGGCCCCAGAGAAGAGCAGACTGACCCATTTCATTTGTATCACTTGTTAACCAAAATTGTCAATGACTTTTGGAACAATTACTACCTCTCTGACACCAAAACCCGCACAGCACAATAACTCTTGAGCCTTACCCCTCTGCATTACTAATCATGTTCGTGGTGCCTTACTTAGCAGGTTATGGTGTTAACTTACTCTCAGACTCTGCAGTGAACAAATTACAGAGTCTTGCTCTGTTCCATGAAAATACTGCGCTTCAGCCTGTTCATTTTCCCTAAATGCTTCTCCACTTCAAATTGGCATTCCAGCCATGTTGCATATATTTTTTAAAAGCCATCATATAGGTCAATAATGTTAAGCCCTTACCCATGACAGTAATTTACTCTCGTCAACTGTGTACACACGGAGAGAAGATACATACACATAGCTTGTGTGCGTGTGCACACACACTGATCCCTTTGGTGGCGCTCAGCATTATGGATTCTCTCTTCCCATTGTGTTTTAGCTTTTTTTTTTTTTTTTAACTGGCGGCCTCTTTCTCCTGAAAAGAGAGATTACAAATACAATCCTGGAATTGCAAATAGAACGGTGGATGCCTTTTGTTCGGCTTCCTGTCCAAGTTGTTACAACCTTTGTCATGGTAATGAGCCATCAGAATTTCATAGCCTGAATATCCTCTCCACTCCTTGAGTGTCTTGTGTGCTTAAATTTGGATAAATTTATGGTGTCCGTCTGCGCAGTCCGTGGCTAAAGACAGCTGGAAAAGTTGACCTGCTTCAAGAAGACCAAGAGTTCTCAATGGAAGTAAATGGTTTATGGGTGTGTTGGAAGGGTTCAAACGGCCACACATGAAATCATGAGAGCACTGTCTGGAAATCTGAAACATATAATGCTCACCTGCCAAGTTTGCCCATCAGGTCTTGAAAAAGGTCAGCAGGTTTTCCACCCGAGTTAAATTTTCCGCAATTTTGACAGAGCAGTTTTCATCATTCATTCAAGGCATATGTCGACTTAAAAGGAAGAGTCTAAGGCACAAAATATAATTTAAAGAGTTTACTTGAGCCAAAATGAGGACAGCTGCCCAGAAGACTAAGACCCAAGTAACCCTGGATATGAGGTTTGTTCGGCTTTTGTTATAAGCAGTTTTTAAAGGCAAAAAGGGGGGACAAGGAGTGGGGCTGATACAAAGTTGTTTGTCAGTAATTCTCATTGGTTGACAGAAATAACATTGATTAGTGATTGGCTATACATTGTTAAGCTAGACAGTGCGGGTTATAGTGTCCGGCATGGCATTATTAGCTTAATTTATAGCTACACGTGGCCATAGCAAGTAGTTTCGAGAGATGAATACATAGCTCAAACCGGGAGTAGGATGTGACTGTTGTCTCATTGTAATCCTCTCTGGGGCTGATAATTTAAAAGGACTCTCATCCTCCAGATAAAGGTTCTTTTCTTTTGTGAACTAAAATAAAATCTCAAGCCCCCCAGCCAATTGAATGACCCCCTCCTGGCCAAGGCAACCCCACAAAAACCTCAAAGCGGAGTTGCCAGCCATAAGAGAAGGAAAGTCAGACACATCTAGTTATGCCCTGTTCGGTTTGGAGTTATTCTTTGTAACAGTAAGATTAATAGGACCTAAGGCCATGCAAAACAAAGCTTAAACCACACCTGCAGGCCATCAATTTACTTAACAGATCACTGGAGTTTCAGCAAATGTCTGGGTGGCCGATGAACAGACATCTTTATCTTAACTTAAAACATTCGAAGCCTTTAGACAAAGCTTCATTTCTTTAGCCAATTACACATAAAAGAATCTTTAAACCCACCTATAACTTGTAAGCTTCCCCACCCCCCCCAACTTTGAAATGTCCTGCCTTTTGGGGTCAAATCAATGTATGCCTTCCATGTTTTGACTTTGTATGTAATTCCTGTCTCCATGAATGTATAAAACCAAACTGTAACCCACCTACCATGGGCACATTTTCTCAAGACCTCTTGAAATCATGTGCTCCAGGCTGGTCACACACATCGGCTCTTTAAATTATTTTACAGAGTTTGGGTTTATTTTTCATTAACACTTTTCTCGCATGTGTGTTGAGTACCCACTCTGTGGTAGGCACGAGATGGGCTGAATAGGAATGAATTGGGCAGGCCAGGAGTACAAAAGCGTACCTGGACACGTCTTGATGCCAATACAGAGAAACAGAGAACTGGGTTCATCTCTATACTTGACTGTTAATGTGACTCAGATCAAATTTCATCGAAGAGAGCCCACTTATAATAGCCATTATGCTGAGTAACATGCCACTAACTCCATCAATGAATACCCAGTGCATGTCTGTTTCTGACCTTGGCTGCTGAGAAAGCTGGCTGAAGGTAGATTCCTAAAAGGTAAATTCCTATTAGAGCAACTCTTTCTCTTGGGTTGTGGCTTTAGCTAACTAATATGTACATGACACTACATTATCTATGCTAAAGTACTTGAAAGCAAATTACAGACATCGTAACAGTTTACAAGATGACCCGATCTATATTTGATTTCTGACATGCATGAATAATTTATTTCGCCAATATTTCATCAAAAATTGTGCCCTGTTAATTAGATGGAAGGTTTTTGTGACAAAGCACAAACTGTTGGGGTGGGTGGTCTGTGAGGCTGGAGAACATAAAAGGGCTTTTTGTTCCCCCAGCAGATGGGGCCCCCCAAGGATAAAAGAGACTTGAGAGCCACTTAAATTGGCCTCAGGGCCCTTAGCGATTGAAGCTAAGTGCTGGCTGTGATTAAATTTATGTAAAGTACTTAGCACAGTGCCTGGCACAGAGCAGCTGCCAGGTAGTTGTTAGGATTTTCCCCCCTCGTGTTGGGTATGCATGGTTATAAACCTAGTGCCATTTTGAAGCAGGTGTGGCTTTTAGTTAAGTGACTAGTCCTGAGTTTGTAGGAAAAATCACTGGTGAAGCCTAGAATAGAACTCAGAGTCTGTGTTCGATTTCCAATCCAATACCTCTTTTCACTGGGATGCCTGCCCCCCTTCTCCACAGGCACCTTTGCCAGGAGAGAATGCGATTCTCAAAGCCACTTAAGAGCCCTGGAGTTTTCAAATGGCCAGTTCTGGCCTCCTCCCAAAATATACTTTGTTCTCATATTTCTAGTTTCAAAGTAGCAAAAAGCAAAGGCCTGTCTTCCTTCTTTCCTTCCCTCCTTCCTTCCTTCCTACCTTCCTTCCCTCCTGCCCTCCTTCCTTCCTTCTTTCCTTCCTTTCTTTCTTTCCTCCTTCTTTACCTCCCTCATTTTCTCCTTCCTTCCTTTCCTCCTTCTCGCCTTCCTTTCCTGTCACCTCCAACAAGTATCAGGCTGGAGGAAAAGAAAGAAAGAAAAGGAAAACCCCTGCCAGGGGTTCTGTATCATGCATGTGTGTGTGTGTGTGTGTGTGTGTGTGTGTGTGTGTGTTGGGGTCACAGAGGTGGCAGGGTTTGGGGACTACAGCAGCAGGATCCCGAACTCACCTGGGACTAAAAATCATACATTCTAACTTTGGAGACATGACATGGTTGGCATGGCATTGTTTGCATTTTCTTAAGAAAACACTTTCCCCCAAGTGACTAAGGGACCTGCACACCCTGAGCTTTCTTGGGCCACACTCTCCTGAATGACCAAACAAGAACCATCTCAGAGATGGATGGTGAGTCTGCAAACCCGATTATGCCATTATGCCACCAGGTCAAGGCCAACATCACTACCTTGGGGCTGCTAAGCCCAAGCCTAGCTCAGCGTGTTGGGAGAAACATTGCTCTTTCTCCTGCCTGCATCCCCCTGCTCCAGGCAGCTCCCCTCTCTGCACAGAGAGGAAACTCCTGATTTGCTTAGAAGTTTCTCAAAAGCTACAGTACAAATCAGCCTAATTGTTTGCTAGATGAACAATGATCACTCTAACCTCCTAATTAACATTGTTAAAATCTGCTAACAAAGGACATTTAACAATATCTTAATTAGGAAGGATTTCCAATTTGTGATATGGAGCATGTTAGACAAACAGGGCACAATTCTCCTTTTGTTCCTGGGCGCAGCAGCCAGAGAGATTACAAGATATGACACAACATGTTCTGCGTTTGCCATTTGTCATTCTATATCCTTTACACATTTGCGATACATAATTACTGTCTTGGCTAATTTACCTGTGCTATTGTTTGCACTGTAATTTGGAGAGAATAGAGTGGGTGATGTGGGTGATTTAGATCCGGGCAGGCATCTGCTTCTCTGGTCCTCCCTCCCGCTGACTGTGGCTCCCAAATGCCTGCCGGAAACGAGACCCCAGCTAGCAAAGACAGCAAACTTCTTGGTGCCTCTGGTTAGGGGATAACAGAGTATGAAACCGAACAGCCTTTTGGGTCATTCCATATAAACCTGCACATGACTGAACATCTTGGTCCCCATTCCTTCTCCAAGCTCTTACAGCTTATTTTAAAAGCTCCTATTATCTATCACTTAATTATTAAAAAGTGTCTACTCTGTTTTCATAAATTATCTATGTGTTAGCAATATTGGCATATGAGAGAGAGTCGTGGGGAAAAGGGAGGTTCCAAAGCCAATTATCCCAGCTGGAGGATTTTCGAATATAATGGGATCCTTGAATTATTCTATCCCAGACCTTTAAGAATGTGTGCCTGTTTGGTTAGGGTGGATGGGGAGGGGCTGGGGGTGAGGACAGGAAGGGTTAGGATCTGTAATAATTCCTAATTCATTATTCCCATCTATTTTTGAGGGCATTCTTATTGTTGGGTCCTTTTCCATGCGTCTTAACTTCTTTATCCTGAAGACTGAAGAAATCTTTGGAAGAAATTAACATCGTGTGTTATTTGGAATTACTATTTAAATAAACTACATCATCTAAATTAAATGAGAAAACATAAGAAAACTACTTAATAGCATGCCTGGCACATAGTTAGTATTCAATAAATTGTAGCTACAGTAAACTATGTCATATTCTAAAGCCATATATAATATATGAAGACATCTCAGATGCATTACATGGTTGACGGTGCTGTATATAACACATAATATATTGTACCTGTAGGCATGGGAGAGACTTTCCCTCTGTCCTCCTAGGTTCAACAGTTAGGTCTAGGAAATAAATTGATCATAGGCATATTAACAGGAGAAAAGGTATATAAATTTATTAGGTGCACAGGGGCATCACAGGCAAAAAAAGTGATGACCCAAAAATTGATATTTGGGAGTTTTTCTTCATAGGAGAAACTGTGTGGGGGAGGGTGTAGGCGAGGTAGGGGAGAGTAGATGATCTTTAGGAAAACAGGAATAGACCCTAGAAGAATAAATGAGAGATATGATAGTTGGTGACAAAGTTTGTCTGGGGGTGTGTCTGAGTCCATTTTGTGCTGCTCTAACAGAATGCCACAGGCTGGGTAATTTACTATGACTAATACAAAGAACAGAAATTTATTGCTCACAGTTCTGGAGACTGAGAAGTCCAAGGTCAAGGTGCTGGCACCTGGTACCTCGGGAGGGCCTTCTTGCTGAGTCCTCAGGTGGTGGCAAGGGGAAGGGCGAGAGAGACTCATTCCCTCCTTCCAGCCCTTTTATAAGGACACCTGATCCCGCTCACCAGGGCGGCGGTGCTCTCATTGCCCGGTCATATCCCCAAGGCCTCACCTCTTACTACCACTGCACTGGCAGCACCTGAATTTTAAGGGGACACATTTGAACCATAGCAGGATGGTGCCAACTTCTGGTCACTTCTGTTGATAAGACTTAATTTTCTCTGGTTGATGAAACTCCCCGGAGTTGAGGGGAATTGATGACCATTGAGTTCCTTTTGGAGGATCTGTTTTTAGGCAGATAGGGGACGTTCCAAGAAAGTCTCTCCTTATATTGGCTGTTTTTAAAGTGTCTTCAGCTCAAAATAATTGATATGCCAATGTGGCGTATTTTGGGGTGATATGTCTTGAACACCTTCAGGTACGATGTGTAATCTAGGCAAATGTTCGGGGGCTATTTCTAGGCTCTGGTCTCAGTCACTAAATGGTCTCTTCCCTGAAGACATCAGGGAATAGGCCAGAGGTACAACTTCCTCCTCCCAGCTTTTCAGGTACCACCACCAAGGACTGTCCAGCAAGATAGAAACCAAAAGAAAACAAAGCAAAAAAAACGTTTCTCAATTGGGTTACTGAGGTCTGAGACTGTAGTGAAAAGCTGCTGATCTTGAATTGGCATCTAACTCTTCTCTCTCCTCCTCCCCACAGCACACCAGAGTGGTCATGCTTCCCCCCTTACCTTGGGGAGGGTCAGCTGCATCGACAAGGAGGTGACAGAGGGATTCCTGGTGGAGATAGAGAGTGTTACCCAAACTGCACCCTTTCCAGCCTGGGTCCAGTTGCTCATCACACGAAAATCCAATTATTGAGAAATGAGGATTGCCAAGAAAGAGAAAGGAATTATTATTATTATTTTTAAGACACAGAATCTTGCTATGTTGCCCAGGCTGGAATGCAGTGGCATTGTCATAGCTCACTCCAACTTCAAACTCCTGGGCTCAAGCAATCCTTCTGCCTCAGCCTCCCGAGTAGCTGGAACTACAGCTGCGTGCCACCACACCTGGCTAATTTTTTTTTTTTTTTTACTTTCTGTAGAGACGGGGTCTCAAGCTATTGCACAGGCTGGTTTCGAACTCTTGGCGTCAAGTGATCCTCCTGCCTCAGGCTTCCAAAGTAGAGAATGGGAGAAGCTGCCTCAAATCCCTCTCTCCAGCTAATGGAGATCCTAAGCTTTTTAAGCAGGGGCCACCTGCCTTGCAGAAGGTCAAAGGGGCTGGTGAGTCCTGGCCTCAGGAACTCTGCTCTGGGGCCGGCAGAATCTCAGCACCTTTGTCTTGTGGAAGATCCACCATTTCTGGGAAACAACTCAAAAGGTCAGGTGGTTAGTTAAGGGAGTAGATTATAAAAAACATAGAGCGGTCATTGAAATATGTTCATGGAGCTGGTTACAGAAGCATGGTGAATGGGCCTTTTTCTCCCACAACTTCTAGCATCTGCTAAAGGAAAGAATACGATTCTGAGACTGTTAAAGACAATACTATGACTTTATTCAAGAAGAGACTGCTGTAAAGGGGTCTTGCAGCAGGGGAGAGGGTTTGGGCCCAACTCCAAACCAATAAGGAAGATGGGGATATATTTATGGCCGAGCAGTGTGGGGCTGGGTTGGGGAGTAGATGGAAAATACTAAGAAAAGACATCCAGGGCGTCACCTGAGGGATGACGAGGGGAGGGGATGAGGAATTTGGCTAGACATCAAGGGTGATCAGCTGGTAGTGGTGAAGGATTCTTTCTAAACTGACTTAACAAGATGCTTGCTCAAACTGCAGGCCCAACAAGGACAGACATTAAAGGTCAAGGTCTGGAGGGCTTAGAGGAGTCTGACTAATGTTTGGTTAAGGCGAGAGTCTTTGTCCCACCCTCCCCCACTCTATCTCTGTTGCCTTTACACACACACACACCAAGTTGACCTAATACATTACTATTGGGCCATACGTAGGTAATCTTAACATTTCAGAGTTGAAAGAGGCCTTGGAAACCAGCCACTGCCTTATTTTACAGATGAAGAAATGGGGCTCCCCGAGGGTAAGGTAACTCCAAGAGCCTGTTGGTGGGAGAGCCCAGGCTGAAACCCTGGCAGCCTGAGGGCTCCCGGACCGGCTCTCCCTGGAGGTAACAGCTAAACACAGTTGTGATTTCAGGGAGACCAGGAAACAAAAAAGACACAGAAGGAAGACACGTGCAGATCTCTTACTCTTCAAACACATCAAACTTAGTCCATTCCTGATCATTTCTGAAAGAGTGGAAAAATTGAGATGATAGCCATTTTCCTGTTGGGAGTGAGGGGAGGAAAAGGGGTGAGAGGACAAGAAAGAACATATTTAAATAGACATGCTTGCTCATGATTGCCTGCAAAAACAATCACTTTTTGATGATACAGCAGCCTTATCAAGAGAAGTAATTTGTAGATACCATTTCAAAGGGGAGGGGAAAAATCCTACAAAAGCTAACAGCATAGAAATACAGAAGGAAATATTGCTGAGAAAAAAAAAAACCAACAACAAAACAATAAACTTCTCCTGTGCTTTATATATTGACAAGGTTGACTGTAAATCCTGACTTTGACGTTCATTCCAGATCCGTTTTAGAGGCAGCCCACAGACTCAACGGGGAAAGAGAAAACACTAAATCATAATTACCTCATAAAAGCCAAGCCTGTTTCTCTGAATGCTTGAGAACGGGTATAGCTTCTCAAAATACCATAAATCTATTGTGTTTTCTCCTGTTTTACTTAACAGCCAATTAACGTTACTGTTTAAAAGAATTAAAGCCAGGGCTTAGAAGGGGGCCAGAGTGGGAAAAATAAAAGTCTTTAAACTTTGGCTAGCACACAGACACCGTGTGCAGATAGAGCCCTGGTTACAGAGTGGCTCACTAAAAGGCTCAGTCGAGGAAAAATCCTGCCATGATCCACACCATTGATATGATCTTGTTCTTATTAGCACATTGAAAAGGAAAACATTTTCCAACACAATCTGAGTTGGTTTTAATTTCCTACAGGATGACAGGGGACATGATAGCAGGAGGTCTTTCTCTTCTCTGAGCAGCCCTCCTGGCAAGTCAAGGATCTGGGCCACCAATATGGCCAATGCCATTACCAGGAGCGACAGGATGGATCAAAACAAGGCAGACATATCACCATCCCCAACAAGGGTCTTCCCAAAGCCACCGTGGCTCTGGACCCTGACACAGCCCTATGACTTTGTCACATATTTCTAAATGGAGACAATTAAATCCTTATTTGTTCTCAAAAGGTTTGCCTGCAACTTGTCACTCTCCTGAAGAGAGTTCTATCAGCTGTCACCCTAAATTCTCAGCAAAGCAGCTAGATATGGGGAATTCCCAGGTGGCGCATGAACATGATGCAGAGTCAGGAGTGTTCTGGCCCTGCCCTACCTCTTGAGTGGCTGTAGGCAAGGCATGTTTTTGGACCTCAGTCTTTGGTTCTGGAAGATGAAGAGTCAGTGACTACCAATGACCTAAGTGGCAAAACCATTCTAAAGTCACATAGAATACTACTTCTGTTGAATACGAACCTCTCCATAGTATGGTGATGTACGGCCAGGCTGACATGCAATGTTGGACCAACAGCAAGGCATGGACACCAGGATGTATGTCCAACCAATTGGTCACTGGGATAGATGACAGCCCGAAAGAGCCAGTGTGGCTGGCCCAGTGCAAGCTGGCTGAGTGCCCACACTGGCCACTGACAATGACTGTCAGGGTAGCCCTGAGTGGAGTCTTAAGGAGAGAGGAGAAATTGAGATGATGCAGACAGCCAAGAGACGGCCAGGAGCATATGACCGTCTGACACTGGGACTTAGGGGACGGCAGAACTGCACTTGAGAAGAGCAGAAGGAGCATGTGCTTTGGAGCCAGACTGACGTGGTTCAGATCCCATCTCAGTGCCAAACGTATGGCCCGAGGCCAGTTATTCAACTTCTCTGAGCCTTAATTTTCCCATCTGTAAAATGCAGATAAAGTGGACAGTCCCACATTTATGAAATATAACTAAATATATGAGGCGAAATATAGACCACATCAAAATTTATTCTTGATAATTCTTCAAAATGCCTATAAAGTTTCTCTCCCAAATCATCTCCCAGTAGGTCTACATGGCCAGGTTTTCCTTCGACAATAGAACAGATAAAATTCTTGGCCTCCATTTATGGGCTATTTTGGATGAAAAGGCTGTATTGTAAATTTAATCATCAGAATCTTTCTGGTGCCATGAGATGCTAACTCCATGGGAGGCTGCCCTGGAACAGAGGTAGTTTGAGGAACCTCATATCTGTGTTCTCTGGAGCCCAAGTTCACTGGATTTGGGAACAAAATCACTTGTGCAAATTAGGTTAAATCATTCTCTCTGTCCTTGTTCTCCATCCCTCTGTCTGTGTCAAGTATATGCAGTTGGATTTGTCTAGGTTGAGTAAGTCAAATGCATGCAACTCCATTATAATTACATACATACCTCACACGTTGTCGTGAAGAGTAGGAAGGTCAGTGCTCACTGAGTTCAGTGTGAGACTTGGCAAGTACTCAATTCATGTCACCGTTGTCCTCCCTCACATTTGAAGGGCCCTACTTATGACCGTTCTTGAAGAGAATTAGACAGATCACACTCTGTGCCAACCCTACCTTCCTCCAACATCTTTATCCTTGAATGCTCTTGAAGGTGACAAGAAGCTATAAGGAAAGAAGGAGGGCAGTATGGAGGGAGGAAAGGAAGAAGGAAGGAAGACCATGGAAGAATATCTATGTCAGTGCAGAGAGCCCCAAGAATGATGGTTACTGATGGCTGTTGTAGCTGTGGAGAGGCTGCAGCTTGAGTCTATGTGTACTATCCGCTAATATTAATAAATTAGTATTGACCATTTTCCTCACTAGAGCCCAGGCACTGTGCTAGACCTTTTCATGTGTAATTAGTAATATTAGAAGCAATAACCCATAGCTTCTTCCCCTTTCCATCTGCTCAAAGAGATTCTGCCAGCTCTTCTGGTCCCCAAGTTTTTGTTTTCAGAATGGGGACATAGGGCAGAACGGAGAGAAATAAAAGTGGGCTGGAGCCAGGCGCCTTGGGGAGGAGAGTGTATACAGTAGAATACATTCAGCAAGGAGGAGAGAAAGGGAGAGGGGTGGGTGGGGGCTGGGCTGAGCAGAGAGCCAGGCTTGAGATACTGGAGGAGTTTGGGAAGAGAGAGAAATAAGATATGGAGTGGCATGGGGGACAGTCGCTGGGAAAGTGTGAGAGCGAAAAGTTCTAAGGGGGTTTGCAGGAATAAAGTCCTGTTGGAAGGGGGCAAAGTTTTAACTAGCCCTTAAATAAACCGGAGTAACCACCATTCTTCCTTATTTTGGTAACTTACTTAAAACACTTTTTCTTTGTTCTACCATAATTCTTTTGGTCAGGAGTCATGATTTCTGCTCCACCTTTAACCAAGGGGCTTCTTGTCGCTCTTCTCTTTCTCTCCATATGGATATACCGGACAAAGGGAGGATTCCTGGGCCGGAAGGAGCAGGAAGGTGCGAGATTTCATTACATCACTTAGGAAGGCACTCAATGTAAAACTTATGAATTGTTTATTTCTGGAATTTTCCATTGAAAATTTTCAGATCCCATGGACTGAGGCTAATTAAAAACCATACAAAGTGAAGGCTCAGATAAAGGGGGACTACTGTATACACAATCTCTCTAAAGCCCACAGGCCAAAGAGGGATAATACATGGACACATTTCAATGGCTTCCCCACTCCCTACTCAGTAAAAGTTGTTGTGTCCCCATCCCGAGCTATTTTAGGCACAGCTGCTCTCATTAGTGGACTTGGGACAGAAAATCGGTCAAGGCAGCTGATTCAACAGCTGACGCTCGGAGGGGCCTGTGCTGCCTTGTGGGTGTCTCAGGCTTCTATAGTTTGCTTGGTTGAAGACATAGGTATGTCTACTCCCTCAAAGACTCATGTGAGGCTTGGAAGCCTGCAAGGGACATGTGGGACCCAGGCCACAGTTAATGGGACTCAGCTGCAAATTTCACAGCCAATCTTCAGAGACCTGAGTCAGCGCCAAACATTTCAAATTGTCAATAGCCGCTTCTTACTAAATCCTCGTAACTTGCAGCAGAGCCGCTCACCGCCTGAAGCTGAGCTGTCCAGCTCATGACTTCAGTGGACTGAGGAAGGTGCGAACAAGAGAATTGACCAGGGTTTGTCCCAGGGAGACGGTCTCAGTTGCTTGTTTCCTTTTTTCCGAAAGTGAATGCAATGTGTGATGTAAAGTCAAGACTGCCAAGGCATCTGGCAAGCTAGTGAGTTGAAGTTTCATTGTGGAGTCAGCTTGTTTAGTTGTTTTCATTATTAACAGCTTGCAAATTTATCTTTCTAAGATCTTGGATTTAACTTTCTAGTGATGCCATGACTTGAGGTTAATTGAGTGAACATCTTTTGCCAGTCATAAATAATGCTCTTATTCTATAGGATTCCAATACTTCTTCTGGGTCTGTTAAAATTGAAGTGAACAAACATTGTATTTCTGATTTTTTTTTTTTTTTTTGATCATAGATGTTTAGTACCACTGGGATCTGGAGCTATGAGGTTAGACACAGATACAATACATCAACATTGCACCTGAGCTCAGAGGAAAGAGAGCTTGGAAGATGGACAAGTGAACTGTTAATAGTGTCCTGTTGTCCTGTTAGGGACATTGCCCAGGTACTGGCCAGGAATTCCTGTGTGTCCCTTCTCCATCACTGTTCATGTATGTGCCTTATCACAACCCCCTCAGTGAGGATGTGCCTGCCTCCACCTCCACACTGCTTACGTGTCCCACTGCCACCAGCTACAGATGCCTTCTCTGATGAGAAAGAGAAAGGTGACCCAGGGGTGGGATTGTGATAATCGTTTGTGTCCAGGAGTCTGTGGTATTTCAGATGTTGACTGCAGCATATTAAGAAATTGGAACATTAGATGCACCTAAAGCTTAAGAAAAACATCCTGCCTTATTTCCACTGCCCATCTAGGAACTTCCCCACGGGGACAGCAGGCAGCTGGGAATCCCTATTTGGACAGCAGGAGAGGCAGGGGCAGGGGCTGGGCATAGCAGGGCACTCTACCAGACCTGGGCAATAGCCCTGCAGCCTGGGTGGGCAATCTAAGTGACCATCCTAGTATACTTATTGCTATGACTCTTTGGTAAATTACCATTAGCTTCTACCATATGGTGATACTTGATATTTTCTGAAATAATAACAGAGGCTGTGAGTCACCTGAGACCATAATATCTACCATTTTCTCCCTGAACCAAGCACTAACATGTCCTATCTCTAATCCTTACACCTCTGTGAGATCTGGAGAACCCCCAAGGTTTGTATCAGCATCTCAATTCTCTGGATTCTACCACACCAGATCGCTCATGGTGATTTGCAGAGGTCTTCTCCTGTTCTGTCTTCCTTGTGGATGAGAAAAGTAGCCCATCTCAGTGAAGAGGCACTTTAGGTTTCTGGAAACAGTTCACCTCTTTTACTTTCTCTTCCCCAGGGTGAATAATTCTACTCTCTTACCATTCACTCATGAACTTCTTCTCGAACTTTCTCACCATCGTTTTTGTTTTCTTCTGTGCTTAGAAAATTGGGTCAATGTTTTTCCAGTCCCATTCTAAAACATGGTGATTCATTTTCTTATATATTTCTGATTAGTACAACATGTCTAGCAGAGTCTAAATTCAACTTGAAAGTTGAATTTGAAATTGTATTAACTGTGGTCATTTGATACGAAACTGTATTAATTTAATCCACATTACTGCCCACATAGCTAATATTTCTCTTGCTGTAAAATCATAGCTAGAAACATTAAAAGATCTATTAAGCCAATTCTCAAACCCCCAACCATTAAAACCAAGAAACAGACAGAGTTCTGTTAAATATGTAGACCTCATTGTTTTAGTGTCAATTTTTTTCTTTCTCTGCATGGTGTAATAGAAAAACAAAGCAAAACAGAAACATTGGACTTGAGCCCTTAATTCATTACTTTTGTCTTTGTGACCTCAGGCAAATCATTTAACCTCTCTGTGTCCCCATTTCCTCATTTATAAAATGGTATGGGTCAGATTATATTGAGTGAATTTTCAAAATTGGTTTTTAGCCATGGAAATCTGTCTTAAAAGAAATCTCATGGAGAAGCACAATGCACACAGCCGGCAAAGCAGAGCTCTCCGGTTGAAGCGGAGACGGCGAGACCCTGAGACTCAACCACTGAGACTCCCCCACCCAGCTCCCACCCACCCCCACCTCATTTTGACAATTTATGATTTCATATACAAGTGCAGCTTTGGTATGTGTGAACATTTACATTCATAGCACATATCTTGGATAGGATATACATGTAAATGTGTGAGTTTATGTGTGTTTATATGAGTATATAGAAGACATCCAAATTTCCCCCAAGCACCTTCAATCTGTGACTAGGAATGGAATCAAACATTCTAGCTCTTTGAGTCACAAAGTCACAAGCATAGCACAGCATGTGTACTAACCCCAAGGATGTCTGGGCTCCCCACGCCCCTCAGGGACGATAGATGGTCTCATTTATGCTCATTAGCGAGCGTGAGCTCGGGCAGATGCTCCCCTGGCACTCCCCCAATTTGTCTCCCACTGGGTACCCAAATCCCTGCTGGTGGCCGTCTCCTCTGCTACTCCACAAGCTTCAGAGTTGTTGGGACTCAGAAAACAGCGCCCCAAAGTGAAGGCCTAAGAAGCGGCCTCAGAAGCAGCCTCGGAAACAAAAGGTTTTCTCTGACCTTCTCCTGCCCTCCTGTCTCCCAGTTCTGTTCTCCCCAGTCTGGCCGTAGAAATTAGAATCCCACTTTTCCATGGCAGGTCACATAAACCAGAACCCCTGTTCCCCAAAGCCCACCATAAAACCTAAAAATATTACTCAAACTTGCTCTCTGCCTTTCTGTGTAAAAACTGGCCATGAAGAAAATATCTGACCTACCTTGTTTGACTATAGGTCCTAAGAGCAGAGAGGGTCCTGCCCCACACTCACAATGAAGGAATGTTGCACAGAGAGGCCAAGAAGACTCTAGACAGATGGGCCTTGCTGGGTTTCCTCACTCAGTCTATTAGCCCCATATCATTCTCTTTTTGTCAAATCATATTTCTACGTGGCTGTCCATACTTCGTTAACCTAAGCATAAAAATGGACTCTCTCTCCTGTATCTTTGGGTCTTCATTCTGATGATCCTGTGAATTCACATTAAATAAATTTGTATGCCTTTCTCCTACTAATCTGCCTCTTGTCTGCTACCTTCAGGGGGTAAAGGGGAAGGCTTCTCTTGGCCCCTACAGAGTCTCTACCAGGTGCTCAGCCACTCCAGGCTGTCTCTTGCTGGCCAGTGGTTTCCTGCTGTCACTACTCTGCTAGGCAGGTGGGGCCGTGTGGCTGTTCCATTGCAAACAGTACCCCTAGCAGGCAATGCCGCCTGTGACCTTGGCCACCTGGGCAGCAGCGTCCCCAGTGCCAGACCAATGTCTTGCAACATGGTAAGAAGAATGTATCCCTTGGTTTAGAAACAGTGTTACTCAGGCCTCAAGATTTTAAGAGATTAAAGAAAGAGCTCTTAGCTTATATTTATAACCCCCTCACTTGATTGCCAGCTCCTCATAGGATTCAAACTGGTGGCCAGTGGGTACTGGACCAGGAGACACATCCAAGTGACAAAGATCACACTACGCTTAGGACTTCCCCTCTCCTAGAGTAATTACGGCTTTTTTACTGACTCAAAGTCATTGCACCTGGTTTGTTTCTCCCTTAATACTCTCTCAGGAGGCGTCTCAGCCCCTGTGCAAATAACTTCAGTTCTCTAGATGGGTCCCAGCACGCTGCCCCGCACACCTGAGCTGAATCCACATGTGGTTATAATATGAATCAGCAGCAGTTCATTGTTAATACACCCTATGGCTGGAGGGTTTGGATCTTCTCCCGCTAGTTTTCATTTTAGGATGCATATGGAAATTCTTCAAGTGTGGTAGGTACACATTAAATACTTAATTCTTTGGCTGAAATCAAACTGGGAACATTGAGGATAACTAAACTATGCTTGAGAGCAAGGGCTTCAGACCCAGGTAGAAGAACATCCTTACTATTCAAAGACACTGCTTTGGCTTTTGGCAACTGATTTTAGAAAGAATACAAATCAGGTCTGTGACTAAGAAATGTGTAGAGATCAGCATTCTCAAAGAGTGATGTGTACACCTCATGTGCTAGGAGACTCTCTGAAAATAAACACATGTACAAGCAGGTTTGGGAAAACTCCACATCCTATATCACTATCTTATCTGATTTGGCATGCTCAAAATTAGAGAAGTTCTGAGTTAAGAAACTTAAAAAATTTTTTATAACCTATTGTTTTTAAACACATTGACAATGGAACTCTCTTTTGAAAAAATAGCTAACACGTACTCCTCAGCAGTAATGATTTATGGGGTGCATTTTGAGAAAAGTTAACTTAGGACAGGGGTCAGCAAACTATTTTCTTTAAAAAACCAAATAATAAAAAAATGTTCAGCTTTGTGGACCCTACATACATAATCTATCGCAATTACCCTATTGTTGTAGCACCAAAGTTGCCATAGACAATACGTAAACAAGTGAGCATGGCTGTGTTCCAATAAAACTTGGATTATGAGTACTCAAATTTAAATTTCATGTAATTGTTTTTTTTTTTTTTTTGAGACAAGGTCTTGCTCTGTCACCCTGGGTAGAGTGCAGTGACATCATCGTAGCACACTGCAACCTCAAACTCCTGGGCTCAAGCAATCCTCCTGCCTCAGCCTCCCAAATAGCTGGGACTATAGGTACACACCACTGTGTCTGACTAATTTTTCTATTTTTGGTAGAGACGGGATCTTGCTCTTGCCCAGTCTGGTCTTGAACTCCTAACCTCAAGTGATCCTCTGGCCTTGGCCTCCTAGAGTGCTAGAATTACAGGTGTGAGCCACCAGGCCTGGCCAAAATTTCATAGAATATTCCTGTGTCTCAAAAGTATTACTCTTTTGACTTTTTCCAACCATTTAAAACTGTAAAGGACACTCTTAGCTCAAGGGCTATATGAAAGCAGGTGATGAGCTGAATCTCACCTGTGGATCACACCTTGCTGGTCTCTGGCTTAGAAGCTTGGTCAGCCAGTAAAATAACTGACTGACTTGCAGATACCTGAACTTAAAGTCCACTGCGCAGAAATCCTGTTTCTTCTCCACTGAGCCTCTGTACTCCACCCGCTGCCTCGGACAGTGCCTCAGTGTATGGTAAATGCTCATGAATATTTGCTGAATGAGGGAATAACCACCAGTTCAATTACTTGTCAGTAGCATGGGCAGAAGTCAGTTTCCCAAAGTTGTTTCCTTTTGATGCTATTGTTGGAGTGGCCCTGATCACTGGATATCTCAGAACAAGTGACAAATAAGAATCCCTGGCTCTGATGCCTATTCAATGTCAACAAAGAATTTCACACCTTTTAGAATACTATTTGATTGCAGGCAAAGACTGTTGCAGTTGCCTAGGGTGTGAACTGAGGCCAATAATAATTAGACTGACCCGCTGGAGTAAAAATAAATGCATTATGCAAGTTACCCTGTCTTTGTAAGATGGAAATTTAGATTCAGTGGCAACATCTAGAGCCAAACATATATGTATTCCTAGGTATTTCTTTTATTCCCTGCTGCTTTGGTGCTTCCTGGAAAGGACCTTCTTTGGTGTCACCACGGCACCTAATTTGTCTCACAATTTAATGGAGGACCCAGAGAGATAAACAGACAATGTGAACAACTTCAGTACAACTCAGAACACCTGTCCACAAGCTCTTAGTAACACACAGCCTGGTAGCGTTCCTTCCCCTTTTCAGGTGCTGATGCTGTAGCTCTCTGCCTGTATGGATTCTTTTTTTTTTTTTTTTCTGAGACAGAGTCTCACTCTATTGTCTTGGCTAGAGTGCTGTGGCATCATCATAGCTCACTGCAGCCTCAAAGTCCTGGACTCAAGTGATCCTCCTGCCTCAGCCTCCCAAGTAGCTGGGACTACAGGCACGCGCCACCATGCCCAGCTAATTTTTCTATTTTTTGTAGAGATGGGGTCTCACTCTTGCTCAGGCTGGTCTCAGAACTCTTGACCTCAAGCAATCCTCCAGCCTCTGTCTCCCAGAGAGCTAGGATTACAGGCGTGAGCCACTTCACCTGGCCAGGTTATGGATTCTTGAGGGCAGACACTATGCCCTTGGACTTTTTCACCTCCAGTGTGCTTAACAGAGTGACTGCCTGTATTGGAGATTCTCATCAAGTGTCTGATGATTGATTTTTGAACCATGAACAGAAAGCATAAACCAGCTAGAGAATAAACACTGAAGACATTATGTTGTAGTCTTGACACAGGATGTTTTGTTTCTTCATGATTCAGATTCACCCAGACTTTTGCACTTTGCTTGACCAGTGGATCCAGGGAGTGGAAGGTGGGAAGAAACAACAGTGGGCTCTGCAGCCTGCACTGGCTGGTGCAGAAAGGGTCACAGGGCAGCAGCAGACCAGACAGTGCAGGAAGGAACGGGCAGGGCAGCTTCCTTGGCCATCCTCTCTCTCAGGATACAGGCCAGCATGCCTGGTGGGCTCTCAGCCCTGCAGGATCCCCACCTACTGTGGAGCTCAAAGGACCTGCCTTCTAGGTCTATCCCCATTTCAGCCACAGGGCCCCACTGGATCAGATCCTGTTGCAGATGATGAGGGGGAGGCAGTTATGCTTTGTTTCTGTAGGCATTTTCCAAACAACAGGGCAGCTTGAGCACAATGGCTGTGTCAAGTGGTGAAGCAGGAGTCCAGACGGTGGTCCAGGCTGTCACCCTGCCAACCGTAAGCCAAACTGGCCATGAAGCACAGGCACACCTGGCACTCACAGAATTAAGAATACATATGCTGGTATAGTATCTTTCTCTCTGTAATCTGGGACAAATGACTTTTTCCCTCTGAGCCTCAGTTTTTGCATCTATAAAATGGGGGAGTAACAATCCACTCATGCATTGACGGGCACTTGGGTTGTTTCCATGACCTAGCAATAGTGAATTGTGCTGCCATAAACATATGGATACCAAGTCTGAAGAACAATGCCATACAGAAACTGAGTCAAATTTTTATAGGATTCTTGAGTTTCTGGGAACTGGGTCTTCATTTTCTGCTTAAAAGTTGGTGCCCTACACAGATCCCATGTACCAACTAATGCTGGTTCCTGACATTCCCTGTACTTTCTCCTCCTGGTGTTTTTCCAAAGAGAACATTCTTAGTCTGTGGATATTTTATATACCATTCAAGACACAGTTTAATAAAAATTACTTCCTCTGTGAAATAGTGTCTTCATTCTTTCCCAACTCCCTAAAAAATATGATTGATTGCACCTGTTCACCTGCTACTTCTATTTAATTTTTACTATGCTATAGAAACTGTTCTTATTAGATAGTATTATGATGGATAGTTGTTGTATCTGCATTCCAAAATATGCTGTACTTTCCACATGTGCAAAAAAAATTTTTTTCTTCTTCATCTTCTTATCAAAAATGTTAGTACCTGTCATTTATACAGGAATCAATGCAGGGTTGTATTTGCGAGTGACTGAAAGTGTTATCCTATTACTGGCCTCTGAGTGGAGGCTTTTCCAAGTTCTTGGTTTTCATAGGGAAAAGAATTTCACGATGCACCATGTAAGCCAAGGAAGTGGCAGCTTTTTATTGAAAGTGAAATTATACTTTCGGGGAGGAGACCAAGCATGCTGGAAAGAAAGCAGCTGCACTGGGAGGAAGTGGTTTTAGATCTTTTGTAGTCTTGCTAATTGAAGGGAGAAATATTCAAGGCCCAGGGGTTGGCTTTTACTAAGAATTTGGGTAGTAATTTCTAGAATTGGGTTCCCTCCCATTTTCATACTTTATATGGTTGTTTCAGAACTGTCTTGATGATTTCAAGGGTGGAGAAGTTTTAAAATCACAATGTAAATGATATTACAATTAGCTAACGTTCATATAACATGGAAGAGGTAGCTGACAAGCCAGTCAAAGCCAATTCTTGCCTGCTTTTATCAGCCCCTCTAGTTAGCTTCTCCTTAAGAATTGTTTATTTTGATATCTGTACCTGACCTTCAAGCCCCTGCATCCAATCTCAGCCCTGTCTCCTATTCCATCAATCCATATGACATGAATAATAGATTTTATTCTAAATACTTATTTTTCCTGGATAAAAATATCTTGATACATTTATAATAACATTGATATGCCAGATCTCTATGGGTATAATTTTAATTAATTTTACTTTTGTTCTTGAAATATTTGGAAAGTTGGCTGTCAAATATACAGCCACAGGGAGTAGCTATATTAAGTTCATTTTAGATCAGTTACTTAGAACTCAGAATTCACCTGAGAATGAATGTTAATGTTAAGATTCCTGGCTATCTGCAGAAACCACTCATGTGTGACTGGCACAATGCTCAGCAGCTGCCATTGTATAGCTCTTTACAACAATATATATCAATATATGTATAGGGAAACAAGTATAAAAATCCCACATTGGAAGGTCAAGAATCTACTTTTTTCTTTGCAGGACTGAATAGGAGCCTTAATCTCTAGCTGACAGACTCTGGTGATGTGAACTCCTCTAAACTGTTGACACCATTAACAACATGAGTGACCTAAGGGTTGGGTATTAGCAGTGATGAAACTAACAGACCAGTAAGAGGCATAAATTCAGAAACTAAAAATGTAAAATTTCTTGTGATAAATGATTCTAAGATGAAAAGCTGAGAGTGGGACTTCACATAAAAGCGATGCTGGGAATGAAGAAATCAGGGATTGGAGAGAAAATCTGTTGGCTATGACTTTTTTCAAACTCCGACAGATTTGCTTCAATTTAAAAAGAACTCTGGGACCTCTCTATCTTAGGACATTTACACTATAATTTTCATTCATTGAATTATCTTTCTAAATGGCATAATTTTACCAAAAAACAATTTAGAATTACAGTGAGCACTTTGGGAGACTTCTGAGGGGAATACATTTTCTCCTCTCTGAAGAAATGGATTTCTTAAAACATATCTTGCCAGGCAGATCTCCAGGTGACAAATTACTTCAGTTTTTGGTTGTCTAACAAAGACTGTATTTCTCATTAACTTTTGAAGGATAATTTTGTTGGACTCAGGATTTTAGATTGGTGTGTTTGTCTATTTGTTTTCCTTTTTAACATTACAAATATTCCACTCCACTCTCTTCTAGTCTTAATCACTTTGGAAGAGACACCTGCTGTAATTCTTATCTTTGTTTCTCTCTAGATAAGTCCCCACTCCTCTCTGGCCACCTTTAAGAGTTTATCTGTTTTTCTGCCATTTGAATATCGTACGCCTAGGTGTGTACTTTCAGTATTTGTAAGGTTTGGTTTTCTCTGAGCTTCCTGGGTCTGTGGTTTGGTATGTCTTATAAATTTTGGACAATTCTGAGCCATTATTATTCAAATACTTCTGCACCTTTCTCTCTTGCTTCTTCCTCTGTCATTCCTGTGTACATCTGTTTGTGCCTTTTAGCATGACTTGTAATTTTTTTTTAACTGAAGTCTCCATGGTATGCTTTATTTTACTTTCAACCTCTCTGTGCCCTTAACTGAGTCTCTTGCAGGCACGATATATAGTTGGAATTTATTTGTTTCATCCAGACTGACAATTTCAGTCTTTTGTTTATTTATTTATTTTTTATTTCAGAATATTATGGGGCACAAACATTTTGGTTACATATTAAGCATGCCCTTCCTCCACATTCATTAGTTGTGAATTTACCCACCCCCATTGACCCCTCCCACCTGTCCTGCCTCCAATGACTATTACTGCCATGTTAGCATGCTAGTGTTGATCAACTAGTACCAATTTGATGGCAAGTGATAGGAATAGAAGTAAATAGGCCTTTAATGTGAGGGTTTATATTTATCTGGCTTAGAGTTAGGCTATATTTCATCTTTGCTCTTTCTGTAGGTATTAATGATTTTTATTTCATCTGGTGTTTTCGTTTTTGTCCCCTATTGTATTTGACTTTCTCTAGAAACTCCTTATTAAATACAGTATGTGTCTTATAGCTCTCTCAATTGTAATCTACTCTTATACTGGAAACCTATTGATGTGCTGCTAAGATATTAAGGAATAGAAGCATTCAGTTCATCTTATGATTAATTATCTCTCTTTGTAGCTGTGTCAGAATTCATGAGCTGTGACCTTAGCATTACATGGGACAGGAAGGCTACAGGGGGCTCCAGTTGTCAAATGACCCATTCAGTTGGTTGGATAATACTTTGGTAAAGTAGTTTCCCTTAAAAGAAAGCCTTTGTTATGGAGATCTTGTTTCCTGGGTGTAACGGTCATTTTCTCAACTCCTGCTACCCAAAGATTGAGATTATTTTGCTCCAGTCTTCACTATGGGAACCCGGTGAGACTCTTGGAGGTAAAACTCATAAAAGTATGTCTTCCTCACTTCCACTAAGACAGGACTCTCCGTAGTTTTTAACTCAACCTTATCCACATTCGGTATCCAGCAATTCGTTGAATAAGTGTTTGTACTCTTTTCTGCATCTGCCTATTTCATGTTTTCAGGGCAGTGGTTTGCCTCATGACCTCAGTTTTCTGATGGATAAGAAGAATTGTTAATTTTCAGTTTGTTCACATTTTTCTCATTGGGCAGACAAGAATGACAACTTTCAAATTCATTAAATGATATAATGGAAATCAGAGGTCCAAGTTGTCTATATGTATTGGAATTGTTGCATCTATATTCATGAGGAATGTTGATTGTAAGGCTGATTCAATCAATCTGCTTACTCTAGTAGCTGGAAAAGACAAAACTTCTAAAGAAAAGTTAAAATTTTATGAGAACAAATGGCTTTATTTTGGACACAATTTATCCAAGGGTGTGAATAATCCAAATATAATAAATTACAATCTGTTTAAAATGTTCATTGCAGCACTATTCACAATGGTCAAGATATGAAAACAACCTATGGGGATTCTGCCATTTATCACAGCATGGATGGACCTGGAAGACGTTATGCTGAGTAAAATAAGCCAGACACAGAAAGAAAAATATATTGCTTAATTTCATTTATATGTGGAACCTTAAAAAACAAAAATCTCAAATATACCAAGATAGAGAATAAAACTGTGTTTACAAGAGGCAGGGGCAAGAGGCTGGGAAAGGAAATGGGCAAATGTATGTCAAAAAATATGAAGTAATAGTTATGCAAGATGAGCAAGTTTAGCCGTCTAATATACAACATGAAAACTACAGTTAATAAACATTGTATTGTGTTGGAGATTTTTGTTATGTAAGTAGATTTTAGCTGTTATTGTCACAAAAAGTAACTATGTGAGATGATAGATATGTTAATTTGCTTCACTATAGTAATCATTCACTATCTATATATATCCCGAAACATCCTTTTCTAAACCTCAAAGTAGCCACTTAACATTTACTATTTCATTATTAGAAAATATTTATAAATTGAAATTTTCTAGTTGAGGTTATACAGTTGTCTTGGTAACTGATATCTTTACCTAAAAGAATTAAATTAGATTATTTAGCAAGTTTTGATCCAGTTTTAAGCATTTATTTGCATTCATATTAATGATCTGAAAGGAATCAAAAGGCAATGACCATGGAAAGTCCAACTTCTTTATGACTCACAGTATGCCTACAACTTGGTTTAATATACTCAACATTGCTCACTGACTATCTCTGAGAAAATTAAAATGGTATATTTCCTAAGAAGGCAGCCATGTCAACAGGCTTCCATAAAAATTGGATACAGGTTGAAAACTGTCATGCAGAAAACCAACTAGCTGAAATAACAAGACTTGAAACAATGAGAAGTCTCAAACAGTACAGTGTATCAGGCACAAAGAATCATCCACAGATATCATCAGTCAGCCTCCAAAAGATAACCATGCCCTTCAAAATTTTCTAATAGATTCTACTGATTCAAAAAGATTGCAAGTTGTAGCTTTTATTTTTATTTTTGTTTTTTTAGTTGTCTGGCAGTGTTGTCTGGTAGAAATTGTGAATTTGGGCACTTTTAAGCAAAGCATTCATTTTCCATATCTTTGTCAAGGTAATGGACCAACATATGGTACCTTTCAAAAGTATTGAATTAAACAGAATGCCATTCAGCAATAAAATGAAGCAAACTATTCATACATATAACATCAAGGATAAATATCAAAATGATTATTCCAAGTGAAAGAACCTAGAAAAACAAAGAAAACAAAACAGAGTATCTATTGTATGGTTCCCTGTGTATAAAAGTTTGAAAAATTAATATTAATCTCTATTGATAAAAGGGAGATCAGTAGTTGCCTGGGAACTTTGGTGGAGGGTGTGGAGGTGGACAGAGAAGATGAGAGGATAGATTCTAAAGAGACTTGAGAAAAAGATTGGGGGTGATGGATATCTTTATTATATGGATTGCAAAGATTTCAAAATGTTTTCATGAGTACATACATATGCAAAGCTCAACAAATTTACACTTTACAGAGGTTCAGTTTACTGTAAATCATCTATTGTTTGATAAAGTAGTATAAAAATAAAAAAAATGTTAAGAGTATCACAGTGTATCATAAGCAATGGAATCCAACTTTTATGTCAAATTAGAACTGAAACTTCCCTGTGAATATACACTTAAACAAAAGTTTGTGATTTAAATATAGCCTTTAACAGCTTTTTACTCTGCACCTTCTTAATTATTATAAACTCATATACTTATTTGTAGATGAGTGATCCAGGCAACACCTTAGAGGTTAGACTCAATCTCATAGGGCTGATCACATATCAATTTCTTATTAAAGGTATTCCACAAACCCAGTGGCAGAGATCTAGCCATATTTTCTAAGAGTAATAGCAGCAGCAACTAAACTTGAAAGAATCTTCTCCAATTTTGAATTATAACCCTCCTTAAACTTGATGATATTTCATGCTGTCAATCCTTGTTAGTAATTGAGAATAGAAAACATTTGTTAACAAGCAGGCTCAACTACTATGAAATTTTATTAATTTTTCCTTCAAACATTTCTATTCATTAGTATAAATTATATCCTGCTATTCTTCCATTACCTATAGAAGGAGAAATCCATGACTATCTTCTCTATTGTGAACTAAACACAACTAAAATCATTTAGTAGAACTCTCTTCCTCTTTAAAATTCTAGACATTTCTTGTTTGTTGGTGGATTATAACTTAAAATTGTAATGAGTAAATTATAGGCAGAATATACAAGAGCTCTCAATTTATCCTGAAGAGTGATCTCTGAGATGAAATCAGCTTATATATCAGAACATACTGCAATTACCAGATATTACTTAATTTGTGGAAGGTAAGAGATTTAATCAATATCCATAAGGTATATTTTTGGAGTAGTCAGTATGGAAACAGTCAAGGTTTTTGCCAATCTAATATAGTCCACAATTTAAAGAACTTTTAAGGGGTCTCTAATGATAGAATCACATAAACAAACAAAACAAAACAAAAAGACAATATGTAAGCTACAGCAATGCCTTGGTTGAGAGTTATGCCAAAGAAGGATCCCATTCTCAGATTATGGCTTCTGTACTATTTCAAGGAGTCAACTCATTGAGATGTGAAAAGAAGTCTGTGATCAGTCCTGGAATCTGCAATAATTACAGGAAAAAATCTAATTGAGAATTAGATTTCTAGTACATTCATAAGAGTTGCTGGAGGTGAAAGAAACCTCAAGTAGAAACTTTCAAAATGTTTGCCACTGTATCTTGTCAATATTGCTGAAGAAATTTCACTAATCTTACTCTGTGTTTCTGGTACATGTATCATCTATCACAAGCATCATCCTGGAAATAGTGTAAAGGTGGAACGTGGACAAGCCTCATTGTCCAATATCTCTAAATAGAACATCTGCAAATAGATTTCAAGCAATCATTCCATTTTTTTTTAATTGGATGGATGTTTTTCCCTCCCAGGTGACTATGACTCTGACTGTAGCAAACTTTTCAACTTGATTTTGTGTCCTAGGTTGGGGAATTCCAAATTACTTCTCCAATGATAGAGGCATTCACTTCATTGGGATTCTTAAGAGAGAAATTTGAAAAGTCTTACCACTTACTAAGGAACATTATTGTTTCTATCATCCTCAATACTTAATAAAAGTAAAGAGAACCAATGACATTTTAAAAGTACATTAGCAGATTTACTTGACTTTCTGTGACTTGGATGGCCCTAGTGTTTCTTCTGGCCCTCTGGCCCTCATGTCCATGATGCCATACGCTGTAGGTCCCACCACTGTCATTAGTTTGACACTGTAAGGTTGAGTATTTCACTCCTGATTTGAGGCTCTAACTTACCTCAATAATACTTCACATATTATTTGTGAGATTCATGCAATACATCCAGTCTTATCATCAACAGGTAAAAACGTCCTTTCTTCACATTCTTGCAACATGCTCTAAATGATCTAATACTAATGAATTTGTCTTATGGAAAATATACCAGAAGGAGAAATGCCTTAGAACAATGTTCAAAAAAACCCTATTAAATACTTTTGAACACTAACGCAGCAGTTAATCTTCAGAATATTGATCCACGGCTAAATGTGTCCTGGCTTAAAAGATATAAGACATAGACTGCCACTATATCAGGAACTGTAAAACCAATAGTCTTACTATTTCTCCAGAAATAGATGGCTTTGGTTGGTGTATCAGTCATAGTTTAGTTAGCAGAAAGAAACCACACAGTAATTTAAACAGGGAAAGATCAATATGAAGAATTATTAACCATAACAGGGGATTGGAGTAATGTGTGATTGGATAATAAAAGAAAAATAACTCCAAAGTATATGGTACAAAGCCCAGATCCAGAAATTGTAGGAGAAGACAAGGTCATGTCTCACAGAAGGGCAGAAAAGTCGTGGTGCTCTCTCACCAAACTTTTGAAAATCTGCTCTCTGGAGCTTGTGGTAAATTCTTAGAAGGCTAAAGAAAGCCAGAGGTATTCTTCTATAGAACTACTGTGGTGGGGAGGAAAAGGTACCTGGGAAGCTGCCCGTCTCTGGGTCCTACTGTACACATGAATACTAGAGATGCTACCACACTGCAGGAGCAGGGCAGTAGGGAAGCTGTCTCTGTGTGTTTCAGGAGCTGACCAAGTGAATACACTGGAAAGAGAAAGGAAAACCCTTCCTCTTGCAACGTCTCTCTGGTAACTTCTACTAACAAAGTTTTTAATCATGCCAGCTGTCAAAGGAGAAATATTTAAAGGATCTAGATCCCATTTTGCATAGAAGGAAATGAAAGGTGAATTTACTGTTGAGAGGCAATAAGTAGATAACTGGGACAAAAAAAAAAGAGAGTAATTTTCTCCCAAGAATTTTGAATCAAAACAGTTGCATGACATGAGCAGCTATAATAATTGTAGGCACAAATTACATGTTTTAATTGGCATAGTGTTATTATTCTTTTTTAACATTTTCATATCTTCTCTCCTGGAGCAAAGTTCCAGATTGTTAGCAATTTTTATTTTAACTTAATCATAATATTTACAAGGTTTTTATGCCTTAAATAATCTTTTATGTATTTACTTACTCCTTGGTATTAGAATCCAACCACTGGCTTTACTTTTTAAAAAATAATTTGACTAAACATTAAATCAAAAAGTTATAAACTTTTTATTCTGAGTGCTACATAACTCCCTTTCAGACAAATAAATTGTGAAAGAATTGATCTTATAAATAACTGGACCCAACTACTAATTGATTTTTTAAAGATGGAATATAATGAAAAAAATGCCTTGTAACTAAGAATCTAAAACCATTTACATATCAAATCTATGAAAGGACCAACAATGAAACAACACTCAGGGAACCTTGACAGGAGATAGCCTGTGCAACCAAACTTTTGTACAGGTAAGTTTCAAGAAGAAAACAGAAAAAGATGACCTATATTTCATAACAATCACAGAAGTCTTACTATGGCAGGTTTTTAATTAATTTTTCAGCTCTAATCTTTCTTCTATTTGATCATGTCTCCTCTTCATACTATATCTATCTATGATCTAAACTATCTTAGAATGATACCAAAATTATACAATAAAATATACATACATTAGTAGGGGAATTTCTCCACATATGACATTAGAGGTGTGGCACAAAAGCCTCTTGGCTACTAAAAGCAAATTGAATATGCACCTATTATCTTTGTAAACTGTTGCAAATCTCAAAATAGTGCCTGATATCACTCTGCTTCATTTTGGTTCAACGTTTTAATTTATAAAAAAAATAAAAGAAAAAGACAGAAAAGAGAAACATGGAAAAAAAGTAAAAGAAAAGATAGATTGTTTAATAACTTGAATTAAGAAAGAGGAAAAACTAAGTTCTAACTGAGATCTAAAACATTAACAACTCAAGAGGAAATCTGGTGACTTCTTTATCTTTTCAAATCTTCTCATATCATATTATCAAAAAGATGTGAGAATAGAGAAAAAATTTACATACAGTAGTTCAGATATTGACCGGGGCTAGAATATTTTATTTATTTTTATTTTATTTTTATTTTTTCTTATCTTGGATCAATCCTATCTAAATCGTATTCTTCTTCCTAAATTTTTTTTTAATTTTTTTTATGTTGGGGGAAAACTACAAAGCATTTACAGTACAATGTTTACAGTCACAATTTGTAGTGAGCTGATTTCCCAAAATATATTACCACTCAAGTTGACTTATCTTGTTACATTCAAAAACCTACTCTGTCAAAGTAGTCCAGAG
>CAUYRT010053577.1:0-33110 GCA_963574885.1 Lepilemur ruficaudatus
GTGGGGGGGCACTGTGGAGGGGTGGGATATGCTTGAAAAGTAGTTGGGGAGTGGAATTAGGGGTCTCAATAGGGGAAAGGAATTCCTCTAAAATTGATTCATGTGATTAACTGTACACCTCAGTAAATCCACTGAAAATCATTTAATTGTACACTTAAAATGGAGTGTTGGTTGTACGTAGGTACAGTTGGAGCACTATGTATGTACTCTCTGGACTACTTTGACAGAATAGGTTTTTGAATGTAACAAGATAAGTCAACTTGAGAGGTAATATATTTTGGGAAATCAGCTCACTACAAATTGTGACTGTAAACATTGTACTGTAAATGTTTTGTAGTTTTCCCCCAATAAAATTTTAGGAAGAAAAAAATATTTTGTAGTAAATAAACATGTTGGACATAGAGAGCAAGAAGGAAAAGATCTACAGCTATGGCTCATTTCTTGAAAGTACAACCGCTATGGAAAGTAATATGTAGATACTTCAAAGAGCTACAGCTAGAATTACCATTTGATCCAGCAATCCCATTACTGGGCAACTACCCAAAGGAAAATAAGACATTCTATAAAAAAGATGTCTACACTAGAATCTTTATAGCAGCACAATTCACAATTACAAAGATGTGGAAACAACCTAAGTGTCCATCAATACATGAGTGGATTAACAAAATGTAGTATATGTATACCATGGAGTTCTACTCAGCTCCCAAAACAATGGTAATCTAGCACCTCTTGTATTACCCTGGATAGAGCTGGAGCCCATTGTGCTAAGTGAAGTATCCCAAGAATGGAAAAACAAGCACCACATGTACTCACCATCAAATTGGTATTAACTGAACAACACTTAAGTGTACATATAGTAATAACATTCATCAAATGTTGGGCAGGTGGGAGGGAGAAGGAGACTATGGGTAGATTCACAACTAATGGGTGTGGTGCACACTATCTGGGGGATGGACACACTTGAAGCTCTGACTCAGGTGGGACAAAGACAATATATATAACCTAAACATTTGTACCCCGTAATATGCTGAAATAAAAAAAACAAAAACAAAAACAAAATGCAAGATCAAATCCTGATTTAAAAACAAAGAAAATCTAGCTTAAGAAAATTTAAGCAACCATCAAATAGGAATATATTCTCACAGAACTGAAAAATCTAGAGTGAGGTTAATTTCAGGCACAGTTGGATATAGATGCTGGGCACAATAATTTTAATTCTAGTCTCATTTTTCTGTTGTATTGCTATAATTTCCAGACAGGCTCTTTGTAAATGGTTAACAAAAATATTCCCTAACAATCCCAGAAACAGATTATACTATATAGAAAATCTTTTCCAATATCTGCTTCACATTTTTTACTTTTACTTCACATAATTTACTTTTGCATTGACTGAATCGTATGCCCAGGCCTGATTCAATCCCAGAGGAGAGATACAGTGTTGCAATTGGCCAGACTAGAATACAAACTCACTTCTGTAGCTGGAAAAAGCTGCAGCCCTACCATGAAACAGAATCATTAAGATGAAAAGATGAAATCCATTAAGGTTGCAGATATATAAGTTTGACAAGATGACTTAAATAATCTCACCTACTGTCATAAAATAAAATAACCACAAATTCTTTGACATTCTTACCTGTAAGATGCAGAATCTAGGTTTCATCATAACAGGGTAAGCTCTGTGACTTCTTGGCTAATAGAACAGGGTAGAATTGATGCTATTCATTATGCACAGGTCACTTTTAGAACGGTTGCCAGAACAGTTTTAGGAGCTCAAGAAGCTGGTAGCTTCTACTTCCTATGTCTTAGAAAAGTCACTTTTGGAAACCAGCTACCACACTGCAAGTGCTTCCTGACGTGGCCCAGGTGGAGAATAAGGGAGGTCCCCTAGGCTACATGCTTGGCTGAGTTTCCAGAAAACAACCAACACACATCTCCCATTTTTGTGATTGAGCTGTCCTCAAAGTAAAACTTTTAGTTCTGTCAAGCCTGTCCCAAATGGCACTACATGGAGCAATGCTTTGTTACCTCTAGGAAAACCTGCCCAAATTTTAGATTCTTGAGCAAAATAAACAATTTTTGGTGTTTTAACCTATTTGATATTAGATTTTTTTTTTTACCATGGCAGTAGACAACCAGAATAGATTTTTTTTTGTCCCTGAAAGTGGTGTGCTTCCATAAAAGAAACCTAAAACCCTTGAAATTATACCCTGTTGGACTGAAGGAGAAATAAAGGTTATAAAATTTTTAAAAAACAAATACAAAGCCTTTGGATCCCCTGCCTTCTTGTGGCAGAGAGCAGGCCAAAATGCTACTTTGTTGCAAACATGCAGACCATTTCTTGTGGGGAAAGAAATATAACTTAGAAGAAGGAAGAGCAATCTCCCAGGGCCGAGTCAATAACTACAAGGAATCATAGATAGTTGTAGTGGACACCGGGTCATCTCTCAGCCATGTTTGAACAAAGCAGTTCTCAGAACACCTGTTCTCACACATATTGTTTCTTGTTGATCGGCCTCAAGACACCCTGTGACTTGCAAACAAGCCAGGGTGCCTTGACCGGCAAACGGGAAAGGGCAAAGGAGGAGACGCAATCGTCAACTCCCTGAGGCAGAGCAGTGAGAACCAGTCCATGCTGAGACGAAAACATTCTGAGAACAGAAAATAGTGGTGGGAAAAGCTGGGGTAGACTGGGACAGATGCCAAAAGAACAGTGTTAAAAATAAAGACGCTGCAAGCAGGAATTGCTGCAGTCTTGTACCGTCTTTGTGTGTCTGTCGTTTGTTGTCTGTCTTCTGTGTTCACTTCTCCTCCCCAAGAAGGGGCCACAGCAATAGTGACTAGGTTTTACTCAAAGAAATGGCAACATGCACCCAGATGGATTTCAGAATATCTATGGACAGTGTCTTTGTCCTCCATCCTTAGCTCCTTTTTGTAATGGGAGTAAATATTGTGGTTATCTTACTGTCCTGCATTTTCAACACTGTACATTGTGTATTGGGGGGCATTGACAGTTCCCTTTAGTTTACAGTCTTTATATTAATATAAACTGCACCCAAGAAGGCTCATCCGCATTGGATTTGATTTAGATGACAACGTCCTAGATTTAATGAGTTGGAGTTTGGAGGGGCCGTGGCAGGGGTGAATGCACTTTAAATATGAAAAAAATAAGCGAAATATAATTTTAAAAAAAAGAAAGAAAACAGTGCTTTGTGACCAGTGTGGACTGTGGTAGATTAGACTACAAATGCTTTGACATTGCTTTTAAGGAGTGGTCTATGTAGGGTGAACTCTGAGACTACTCCATACATTATGTATATCAAACCATCACTGTGCACCTCATAAATATGTACAATTTTTGTTTGTCAAATTTACAAATGGTTAAAAAAAGAATATGGTAGAAGTGATTTACTGCCAATATATAACCCCAGGGCTCAAAAAACTGGGAACTGACACTGGCTCTGCAGCTCTGCATAATGCCACATATTTTAGAAGCCAATCACAATGCGTTGAGGAAATCTAGGTAGCGCCAAGGAGGGGTCCTTGTAGAGAGGCATGGAGGTCATTAGACAACAGCCAGCACACGCTTGCTTGCCAGCTACATGAGGGAGAAGTCTTAAAAATGAATCCTCTGATCCCAGTTTAGCCAACCAAGCTGGCACCATATAGAGCAGAAATGAACCTTATCCTGTCCTGCTCAAGTTGTAGAGTCTTGAGCAAGATAAATCAGTGCTGTTCTTTTCAGTAACTACTAGTTTTGGAATGATTTGATACAGAAGAAGAAATATTGTAACACATAGGGTAGAGTACATGAAATAGAAGATAAAGCTGAGAATAAAAAAGAGGAGGAATTGACAAGAAATATTAATACATTTTACATTGGTCTTTTCCTTTCTTTTCTTTTCTTGTCTTTTTTTTTTCTTTCCTTTTGTTTTTTAACCAATGGAAGGGCTTCAAGAAGAATGAACAAAAAAACAGAGCCAGAGCTAGGAAGGGAATGGATTCCACTGTAATGTTGAAGATGCCCAATTAATAAGAATCAAAGTACTCATGTGAAGGAAATACATTGCATTTCTCTGGTAATAGACCAGAGGAATTGCAACAATGACTCCTAAAGACCTGAAGAATTTTTACCCCATGCTAGTGATTAAGACAAAGGAAATTGTAGAGTATTATATGCCTACTGCAGATTTGATATTCACTGTTGTTCTCCATAGTTATTAAAACTTTTTCTTAAAAATCAGCATATTAAAAATGCTTTCATGTATACCAGACTGTCATTTCTGTAATATCTTTTTGTGCACTGAGAGCTCAATGCCTAAAGTAATTTAGTGCCTTTATGCAAAAGCATCTCTGACACGATTGTTAAGCTATTATAGCATTCCAGACTTGTTTCTTCACTACTGACTCTCTATCATATTAAATGCTCTATAAATACTTTTATTACATTCATTAAGTTGAGAATTTGGAAAATAAGACCATGATCACTTAGCTTGTATATGTCTGTGTGTGTGCATATATATACTTAATATTTAACAATTACAATCATATCCTATAAAACTGTTGCAGCATGGTGGTTAAAGAGGGAAGGCTCTGTGCTCAAAATGTCTGAGCTGGAATGACCTCAGCTCTGCTGTTATTTAGTTATGTGCCATTGGACAAGTTTCTCGATGTTCAATTATTTAATCTGTAAAATAGAAATACTAGTAATGCACAGCTCAGAGTTTATCTGTAAGAATTAAATGAGATGAAAGATTAAACTGCACATAGCTCTGTCCTAGAAACAAAATACATCTTCAATATAAATTAGTTATTATTAAAATTTTTTTCTCCATGTTTGATTTCTAAAATGCAGTTTTCTTTGACAATTTTATGCCTTCTCTTGTCTTCAGTATGCTTACCATATAAAAGCAAAACTAGAATGTTATATCTTTTAAGTTGTGCTCCCGGTCAGTAACTTTTATGTTTCCATTATATGTTCTTTTCTGTACCCCGTACCTTACCAGATGTTGGGATTATCTGTTGTTGCCTACCATACTAATCTCAAACTTAATAATTTAAGAAGCATTTATTTTTAAATGATGTTGATAGAATTTTTTTCCTAATAACTGTCCAGAAAGTAAGCTTTCCTAACAATTAGAAATTTTAAAAAAGGATAATTGGTTTTATTATAATAACAAGTAATGAAATTTCAATTATTTGCTTAACCCTACACATGAATTCAGTTCAACCAACATATCAACTGATTTTGCTTTTTGGTTTCATTAGCTATATATATATATATTATGCACTTTTACCTCAAAATGAGCATTTTTATTTATACTTTTTTTTGCTTAATAAAATACTTCTAAAAGTGTAATCACAAAGTTATTACTAAGTCAAATAAAATGCCTTCCAACTTTGATATTTTTCTTGTACAGGACAACCACCTTCCTTGTACATAAATAATTAAATCAAAGAGTATAGGCTTGTTCCAGAAGAAATAGGGCCACTATTATTTTTCCCAGAATGTGAACCCCAACATTCTAATAATTATATTAGTCTTTCAATTACCTCTTAACCTCCTTAAAATTTGACCTAAAATCCCTTCAAATTTTTTATTTTTTTTCTATTATAGCTCCACCTTGGCAAAAATACTTTATTGATAATTAAAGAAAATATTAATATTTAATTACATTTCTGTTTTTTTGGGTTTTACAGGCAGTGGCAGAGATTATATTGAATAATATATAATCACTTATATCTACTTTGTAGAGTAGACCCTCATGGATTAAGATCTATGTTAATATTTAACACCAGATAACTTTAAAGAATTATATCAATACTCTTTTACTTCTCCATCACATAAAAAATATAGATATAAAAATAGTTTTAGCTCTCTTTATCTGAGTTCTAAAGTTCTGCAATCTACTTTTATTTCTGTTATAGACAGGTGCAGGGTTATTAACAAATTTGTAACTTCCAGCTGTTTTTTTCCATTGTCACTCCTTCATTCAGATAAGAATTGTAATTTTTGTTGCGGTTATCTTTATTTTATGACTCTAGTAAAGTACATTAACATTTCTAACATGTGTTAATGGTAATGATCTTCTCTAATAACCCATTGCTTCTGCAACTAAATGCTACTTTTAGTGTTGCTATCTCTCTCCTTAGTGATGGTGATGATAATCGGGCATAATGCTAGGCAGAGATGGAACCTTAATGTGAAACACTTAGGAGGCTACCAAAGGGCTTTCAAAGTCCAAAGTTATTTCCATGTAACACAGATGCAAGAAGTACTATGTTCTTTATCATCTTATCTGTGTAATTACTTTGGAGCTTTGTTGAGATCACGGATTCTTTGCCTGAGGAATTGAAATAAACAATATAAACACATTATATTAATTTACACTGGTGGGAGGAATCATTGTGGTTGTCCTCTAGCAAGAAGCTTCTGATTTCCTAATAAGCCATAATGTGTCTTGGAGCTTCACATACACACACACACAAACATACATTTGAAATGAATTCTCTCCAAATATTTAGAATACTTTAAAAGCCACTCAAGAAGCAAAGAACTTCAGCTGATTACAACCTTAAATATGTTTGTTTGCATTATGACTTAATTAGACAGTGAACTCTGTTAAAAAGAAAATTTAGTCTCATACTACATCATATTAGTAAAAATATATATATTATCACGTGGAAAACATTACTGTTGTACAGCAAAAAAATATAGTTAGAACAATAAGAAAAATTGCATCTGAAGTCTTTTAGAGGAAAAGCATATACAGTTAACAACTAGATAGGTGTTTTGCAAACCAAGTTTCCAAGCTTTTGTTTCATACAGGTGGGCCAAAGAGAATTTCAGTGTTTTGTGTTCATTATTTATTGTCTCTGTCTTCCCCTGGACAGTAAATTAATATGGAAAAGAAGTGCATTGGTTTGTTCATTGCTTACACGGAGGGCCTAGAAAAGTATTTGCCAGAATAGGTGGTTGATAAAAAATGGTGAAATAAATCTCTGTATCAACATCTAGAGCACTACTGATTATTTGAAAAAGTAATAAAAAGGCAACAAACCATACTACTTCTCAAAATCTGAATAAAATGACAAAATAAAAATATATGAATAGTTTATTGGCTTCAAACTAGAAGATACTGTAAACCAACACTACAAAAGATACTGACTAAAAAAGTGCCAACAGGGGTGATTGGAAAGAAGTAACCAACTATGAAAGCCCAAGTGATTTTATGTATTTATATATGAATTTTGTTCATTTCTATTTTTGAAGAAAATTCTTAATGAGTAGCCACAAATGTCCCTCTAGTCATGTAAGAGCCTAAGGGAAGGGTGGGCTTCATAGAACAACTTAACACTTCACAGAAACTATAAGTAAAGATGGCATTAATGGGAAACTATAGAGCATCATGTCAAAATGACAGTTCAATATATGTGGATGTCAGAGCTTGAAGACACGGATTTTGAAGTAACCTAGTCAGTAAAAAATTCAGAGAAAAGAACAAAGAAGAACTAACAATAACTGAGAGAAATATGTGATTATGTAAAGCAAGTGAATATAGGATGTATAGGTATCCCTGAGGGAGAAGAAGAATAAGCAAGTATGGAAAACCCATTTGAGAGAATAATAGAGGAAAATTTTCCTGGTATCACTGGAGGTTTAGATATCCAGATACAAGATGGTCATGGAAGATTCATAACAAATAGGACATCACCAAGACATATAATCATCATCCTGACCAAAGTCAAAATGAACGAGAAAATCCTACAAGCTACAAGACGAAAGCAACAATTTACTTACAAGTTACGTACCCATCAGATTAAGAGCAGACGTCACCAAATACATAAGGACATTTTATTTGACAACAATTCACTCACATTAAGATTTTCTAACACCAGATGGATGCGTTCCCAACCAAAGAGTTTGAACTGTAGTGGATAAAAGAGAAAGAAAAAAAAAACAAAACAAAACAAAAAAAACCCCCAGAAAATCAAGTATAACCAATGCTGGGACAATTTATAGATTAAAAACTCCTTAGAAACAAATGTTTCCCCCCTGAGGGTACATTTCCCCATCTAATAATACTTTGGTCATTCTCAATCATTTTAATACACTGATTAATGTTCTTCCCCTGGTGATAGAGAATTCAGAGGTAGTATTTTTAAACAGCCAGCTAAGAAAGAGGAGAAGCATATGGGAGCCATCTTAGTATAGGTGATTTGTAAATTGCTTTTTGTTAATTGAGTAGACATGAAATAGTTAGTGAAAGCAGCATCAGGGGGAATGGAGGAAGCTGATGTTGCAGGAAGGAGATGAGTGAAAGATACAGAAATGAGGAACCACATGGTGTTGTTCGGATATCTATGAGAATAAAATGGTATACAATCTTTGTTATTTCTGTGCTCAACAGATGCTAAGGAAACATATACCTCTTCCCTGATTTTATTTGCTAAAATAGTCTCTTAAGTCCATTGTTTTAATTTACAAAAAATACAAACAAGAAAACATGCTACCAATATCTTTGATAATTTTAGAATTAATGAATGAGTTGGTATAATATTTAGTGATCCTCATTGAAACTATGTCCTAATATTAAGAAGAATTATTCCAAATATTAATACTTCTTTCTTCTGACTCACTAGGATATTTTTACTAGCCCTTTTGATCCACAGAGGAGGTGTAACTGCTTTCTTTACACATAAGAAACTGAATTGCCCTAAATTACAAAATTCATTACTTTTCATGGGGTGAAAAATTAGACTGAATCATAATTTAATTAAGGGTTTAATTCTGTTCTGTATTGGCAGGACATATTTCAGAGATACTAATAATGAATTATATAGTGTAGCTAATAGTATTAATGATTCTGAATTTGTAATTGTATACATGTTGAGTATTTATCTTACTCCTATTTATGGCCATGGTTTCTCACCCTGATTCTGAAGAGCTGGTCACAGTGACAACAGCAGGAAAGATTATACATTAATGACCATAACAATTTTGAGCACCTAAACTTATTTGCTATGGTCTACTTATAAGCATAAGAATACATAAGGCATAAAGACAATTCAGCTAATCTTAAGTAAAACTTCCAGAGAACTTAATTGGAATTTCTTTTGTTATTAATACTTATTTGTCCATTATGAAAAACCCATAAATGATCAAATAAAATAAGAGCTAGAAAATACCCATTTAATTCTGGTTATAATCTAACAAAAAATAAAAAAAGGTATTTCCCAGGATCTAGTAGTATATTGGGACCCTAGAATGTTCTAAATGTATTTGTTTAATAAAGCAAAAACTATATTTAGAGGTAATAAAACACTTGAAATAATTTTTGCCTTTGACATACACTAAACTCTGGAATGGGAAGAAAAAGGGAAATATAAAGAAATTGTAACTAAATAGGTATAAATAACTTATATCTTATAAAAGCAGATACAAACATATAAATATTAGGAGATAAACTAAAAAATACCAAAATAAACACAAAACAAAAAAAGAAAAAGACATTGGCTCATGGTCCAACCACTGAAATACAGCTACTGTTAACATACAGATGTCTCTTAAATATTATATCATAATGAATATTTTAAAGATTAAAAAATATTTACATATAATTTAGTATCTTTTGTATGTTTAGCTTTCATAAGCATCTTCATGTTATTTTTTGTTTTATAAATGATATTTGTTCATGTTCTTTTAAAAAAATGATAATTTTACCCTAATTACAGTTTCTTGGTTTTTATATGACGAAATGAGACAACATTAATCTGATTATGTTTATAGTACTTACATATTATAGTTGAGATTATTTTTAGATTTTCTACACATAATTCATTCTTTCAAGAGAATGATTTGCATTTTCATATTCATTGCATCTACAGAACTTGAAGGAACACCTTCCTATTCTCATTTAATTACATCTGTATACTACATGTATACTTCATGCCATGTGCATGTGTGTGTTGTGTATATTTGGTCAGTTGTGACTTGCTACTAGTTTATACTAGTTTGTGAGAAATTGAACAGTTATTTCTAGAACTTTCACCTCCATACAGGAACAGAAAACTTCTTAATTTAGGCTTTACTCCATAATAATAATATTTCTCCAAGATCTCAAAATATCTGGGGATTTTTACACTAGTATTAAAACTGAAAAATGATTGGCACATTGTCTCAGTTAATGTATACCTTTGCCATACACTTTCCTGTGATTGTCAATTTCAGGGATTCTAATAACTATACATAAATAGAGAAAACATATTGCTTAAATTATATGGTTCTACTGATGAACATTAGAAATTGAAGTGGTTGTCATTTGTTTTAAGATTTGACGCTTTCAAATTCTTTTCAGTTTTTATTGGGGTCCTCATTTTGATAGGAACATTTATGTCATTTTGCTATTTCAGATATTTTTAGGAAGTGTTAATTTTCTGTCTGGATACTTCTATGCACTTTTTCGTATTAGCTGGACTATCACCTGTCTTTCTTGGACTTCTTCAAGATTCTAGCTCAAAGGAAAATTCTTAATATAGAGTTGAGGCCCCATTCTGAGATTAAATCACATTTGTCCTGAGGGAACAAGATGCAGTGTAGGAGGCATTAATTCTGAAACTGAATATTTAGCCCAATGATTTCCTTACAGTCTCGTTATATTCAGAACAGTTATGACACACTGAAAATCTTCTGACATGTGCTCCCCATTTTTCTTAATTTATACTTTGTTTTGAGAGTAAAACAAAAAAAACTAAGTACTCCACATTTTCTGCTAGTTTGAACCATAAAGATCTACTAATCTTCCTCCCAAATAACCAAAAATTATCTGAATGTTCTAATTTATAGTCAATCAGACTATTTTATTCTATCCCAGTCATATGGCGTGTGTCAGTCACATTTGGGATAAGGTACTGAAGAGATTTAGTGTGAGACTCAAATTCATTCACTCATATTGCTCTTCTTTCTCTTCTCTCATTTTGATCAATATTCTACAAAATTATAAAGCACAGAACTGAGTACTGGGCACATAGTTCTTATTTAGGGGTCAAAATATGTGTATACACACACATACACACACAAATCAGAGCTGTTATTTTTCCTTTATTACATTTGAAATTTATTGTTTCAAATAATAACTGTTACCTTTGGGAAGGAGGTAACACCTCCTACAAAGGAAAAAAGCAAGCTTCCATCTAGTAAATGTAATCCATGATAGATGATCCCTTAAAATATTTCTTAAGATACTAGCATTCCATTTCAACAATCAATTGCATATGTGTTGCTTAGCAGTATATGCAATATGGGTAAAATTAAATTTCTGAAAACTGGTAGTGTTCTGTATGATGAGAATCTGATCTGCAGACTAAATCTATTAAACTACCCATGGAGAAGGCAGACTACTGAACTTCATCTCCACGGCCTATGCTTAATGGCATGTATCACTTCTACTGGACTAATGTCTAATGTTAACAATTTCAGTGACTGGGCAATTTAACAGCAAGTTTCCATATAACCACAACTTGCTGGAATGGGTTGTGGCTTAGTAATGAGGATTAATTTTAAAATTAGGAAATCTATTGATTGAAAATGAGAGAAGAAAATAGTAATAGATAGAAAAAAGAAGTAAAATGCCAGGTTATACCCCATTTGGCTGACTATTCAAATTCTATGTAAGTAAGTTGACTAGCTCTGATTTATACAGGCCTGAGTAAGAAGTAATAAGTCATGCTAAATCACTTTTACTATCTTTATCAAGATCTGGCAGGTGTTCTGAATCTGGCCTTTAATTTCCTTTCTTGATTTTATACATATATATATATATGCCAAGATCCAAGATAATATTGAATTATAATGTTTTTCACAATTGATTAGGGAAAATACCTCCAAAAGATTTGTTATAAGAAGTATAAAATGGTCAGGTGATATTTTCCAGGAGAAAAATGCAAGCAAATGAAAAGTTATGACTAATGCTTTCAACAGATATTGGGTTTTAAAAACTACTTTTGAACTTTAACTGGCATTTAAATTGAAATTCTACAAATACCAAGTCAGATACTACCAAAGATACATTCAAAGATATGTTACCGCTGTCAGGAAAGGATTTAGATAAATGTGGCTTCACTTTTTTTCATAGTTCTGTAGAGTATTTAAGTTAATATTTTCTAGTGTTTTTGAGATTATGTTACAGGGAAAAAAAAAAACAAAACTCAGTGGGCGCAAGAACTGTCTGTGGAGAATGCTGACTGCCATCCTGATTTCAATATACAATGTTCCTGACAATGTTTGCTTTGCACCATCTGTATACTTTTCTACAAACGTTACCACCCTTCAGCCTGTGAGAAGCAGCTGGTCTGTGGGACTTTTGGCAAAAACACTTGGCTATCCATACTATCCATGGATACAAATGTTTGTACCACTGTAATGACTAAAGAAAGAGTTTTATTCTGGAAACAGTTGTCAGAAAAGCAATTATAGATAGTAAGACCAAAAAATCAAGTATTATAATTTTCTCTTCAGAATATAAGTATGGTGGAAAAGTCCATGGCTGTGGAGAACACATTAGGGGAAAAGTTATGAGAAACCATGTGTCAATCCTAATTTTGTAATTTTAAATCTCTGACCTTGAGCAAGTGACCTTGAGCAAGTGACTTAATCTGTTTGCAAAATACTTAAGAAATATGTATACCTTCCATATGAATTGCAATTTTCAAGAAAACATTTTGCAGATTGTAACTGCAAGACAAAGGTACTTGTTGCTGTTTATGGTTATAATCATAATTATTAAACACTCAGCCTATTAACTCCTCCTTCCCACTCCAAGGTGCTCTGAAGCATAGTGCATTCTAATTTCCCATACACTTTGCAGTAGAATATGTCAATGCTGAAAAGTCCTCCCCAGCTCAAAAACCTTTAATTGCCTAATAAAGCGGACCATAAATTCACTTTTGAGGCCATTTATCATGTGTTAGAGACATGTATTTTTTATAGCCGACTCCCACTGTTTGCCATTTGCTTGCTCCTCTGAAACTAGATTATTTTTAATGCTCTGATTGTGGATTACTATCTGTCTGGATTTTTCTCACAAATTCCTCCTTCAGCTGGAATTCCTTTCTAATATCATTTCCTTTTTTCATGAAGCTTTCATAGTCATCTAATCACAATCTTTATTCCACTGAAATATTCTATTTATTTACTAATACACTTCAGTGTAGACAAAGTTCATTTTATACAAGTTAACAAACACATCATATAGTCTGATATGTGGAAGATACATGCTAGTTATTTGTGCAAAATGAATACATAATTAGCTGATAGCTGTTTAGAAGGTCAGATATTTAAATGGGTAAGTAAAACTTTATGGCTCATAGATTATCATGTAGTTTATATAGATATAGAAATGAATATTCAAAATTTATTTTTATACAATTCTCGATGTTTACACATATACACAAAGAGGTGTGTTATTTTTTTGCTTCTAATTGATGTTTTAAAGACAGAATCAGGTAGCACCGTAAATAACTAAATGACATCCTGGGAAAATATTTTAAATATATGAAGGATTAATTCAAAATAGATCATAATCTTGATTACCTTGATTCAGGCAACATTTTTTGTAATCTTTTTATAATAAAATATGTATGATAAAGGACTGCTAAATAATGAACAAAATACTTGAATAGGAATTAAGTAAGGAAGATGTATGGAAGCCAAATAAATACATAAAAAGATGTTCAACCTGATTAGTCATCAAGGAAGTCCAAACTGAAATCACAGTCAGATACCACCACATTCCTATTAGAGTTGGAAAACAAAACGACAACAACATGATACTGACAATGCTGAGTTCTGGTGAAGATGTAAAGTAACAAGAACTTTCATATATTGCTGGAAATTAAACATGTGGCATAAAAAAAGAACACTCACTTTGAAAAACATTTTTTCAGTCCCTCTTAAATTAAATATTGACTTACCATATGACTTTGTAATCCTACTCCTAGTTATATATTGAAGATAAAGAAAACTTGTATTCACACACAGAAATGTTCAAGCAAAGGTTTATGACAGTTGTACTTGACAAAAACCAGAAATACTCTAAACTGGCAAATGAATAAATGAATGGTGGTATAACTATACAATGGAATGTTACTTGGCAATGATAAGGAAAAATAATTGCTGACATATGTAACTGCATGAAACTCAAATGCTTTAGGATAAATAAAAAATCAGAATCAAAATAATATACACTGTATTTTATTCCATTCAGTCTGGAAAAGGAAAAACTATAGGAACAGCAAACTGATTAGTTATTTCCAGGGTACATGTGTGAGGGTTGACTACAAACAGGTGGGTGGCCATTTGTTTGGGTTATAAAACAGTTCTTCATCTTGATAATGTTAATAATTATACAATTGAATACATTTGCCTAAAGTCGTTGAACTCTCCATGAATAACTTTGAATTTTACTCTGTACAATTAAACTTCAATAAACTTGACTTTTAAAAACTATTATTATTTACCGTGATGTTGAAAATAATGGTATCCAGAAGCAAATAGTATTATTACAAATTAAAAGATCAGGTGAAAATCATGTTTATTACTTTATACATTCATTCTATTTCTAAATTTTTAAGTATCTCTAAAGAAATTAAGGTGAATAATTATTCCCCTGCTTTCATGGGATTTATAGTATAAGAAAAATGATAACCATGTAAAATTTTTTTAAAAACTATAACTTTTTTGGTGTTATCATTAACATTTGAAATCATTTTTTACCGTAGCTTCTAGTGCAAGGTATGGATATATGTGAACACTTATTTTCTTGTATATGAGTGTAAATTGTTCAGGCAACATTTGTGGAGAAGTGTGTCCTTTCTCCATGGAGTTGCCTTTCTCCATTAAATTACATTTGCATCATTACCAAAACCCAATTGACTCTCTATTCTGTTCTACTGATCTACGTGTTTCTCCTTTTCCCAATGCAACATTGTCATTGCTAATTATATTTATAGTATTTTTTTAATTAGTTAATTTAGTTTTATAAATATCAATGTGATTTTATTCAAATACCAGCAGGAATAATGCCCTTCAGAGGTGGGTAAAAACAGTAAGTTAAAAGCAAGCATAGTTATAATTTCAGATTATCAGATTCAAAATTTGAAAGAGGTGAGATGTTTTAGCAATTATAGTTCTAAACAAATTTAAAACTAATGGAAGTCTACAAAAAATTCTCTTGACATTTTGATTTGGAATGCAAAGAATTTATAGTTCAACTTGTGGTGAAGTGATACTGTTGAGTTTTCCAAACCACGAACACATTGTATTCTTTCACTTATTTATGTCTTCTTTGATTTTTCTCATCAAGGCTTTCCAGTTTTCAGCACACAGATATTGCAGTTATTTTGTTATTTTTATTAGTAATCATTGCGTGGTTTGGGGGTTCTATTTTAAATGTCACTTAAAAGAGGTAGATCCCAATTATTTATTGCTAGTGTATAGAAATAAATTTGGGTTTGGTATATTGACTGAATCCTGCAATTTTACCACCTCAATTACTAGTACTGAACTTGCTTATTAATTTTTATAGATTATCTGGGTTTTTCTGCTTAGGTAATGCCTGCAAATAGGGATAATTTCATTTTTTTCCATTCCAATATGATGCTTTGTGTTCTTTTTCTTCACTTATTACAGTATCTAGGACCCACACCCATTTTACAGATGACAATATTGTGACAAAATAAGTTAATACATTCATAAAGAATATGTGGTGAAAACACAAAGCACTGGGAATTTTAACTCAGGTCTGTCCGGTACCAAACCCCTGACATTTCACTACACAGAGAACCAACACAGAATCAAGGAGTATTTTTACATCATTCCCAAGTTATAAAAATATAGCGAGATCGTTAAAAAAATTATTCTGCTAATGCTGTATTGCTGTTACATAGTTTGTAAACATGTAAACAATATATTGAGTGATTCAAAATTAAATGAATCTCAGACTTCACCATTTTTTAACAATTTGGTATAAGACTGAAAGGAAGTGAAATATAACTTTAATCAAAATGATCATAATAAAGTGAAATGAAGGCATATGATCTTCACAAATTAATAATAAATGTCAAAAATTGAGTAATTTTAAAGTAGCAGAAGTATGAAAATATACATGGAGAATTGTTTAAGAGTATTTTGTCACTGTTTCTTTTGCTATATGTTTGGTAATAATCCATGCAAATATATATGCAATTAGTTGTTTTGTCTACTACATCAATTCCTTCTTAATTTCCACACTTTTTCCTCGTTACATTTTATTAGCACACTTTAACTGTATGTGGAAATAGAGGAAAATCACTTGTTCATAAGCAGGAAAATGAATTGAATTGAAAAAAACTTTGGTGATAGAAAAAGTTAGGTTATATGAACAGCCTGGGAACTTTAGATATGTACAACAGCTTCATTCTGACGTCTGTGCTAAATATGTTCTAAATAAAAAATCTTACTTAGAGAAATATTTAAATTAAATATTTCACTACATTTTTTTCAATTAATAGAAGTTAAAACAGTATTGTCTTGCTTATATATATAGTCACTCTAGTTTGATGTATACGTCTTTTTAATTTGGAATTCTAAAAAATTATAATATCAAAGCATATATTCAATAATACTTTTTATGTACCAACAATGACATAATTTAAAATTATAAATTATTTCTATTTTCAATTAAAAATGAATCTCAACTATAATCAATTATCAGAAGTTTTAAGATGCATGTGGGTGTATAATCCAAATTTATGTTTTGTATCATCAAAGAAAATATTTTGTGCAAATCAGTTTATTTCAAGTAAATAATATTTCTGAAAATAATCTTGAGAGTGCTAAATTTTTACAACAAAATGCTGTCTTTTCTAAATCTTAAATCTGTTTTAAAAATAAACAAAAGCCCTCAAAGTGACCTAGCTTTCATTATGCTCATTTCCTGCCACCAGAGCATTGAGCATCTATGTATTTTTAGGAGGAAGCCAATTTCTCCTTGATAGTTTATCTGGAGTAGCTATCTCGTTGAGAGCCTTTAGAAAAATCAAATTACATTGAACTAATCCTTTTAGCTCACTGGCAAGTGTATGGGAAATCTCTAATTGGTAGGCTGTTTTATTTGTTCTTATAATGACAAGATGACTTCAAAGCAGTCTCTGTTGATTTTAATTCGCAATTTTATTCTTATTGCAAGATTTTGGGGGGGAGCTAAAATGAATGCCATTACATGAAAATGAGAAGCAGTTGCTTCATTGTCATTATATGTTGCATAGATTATATATAACCACATATGCTAAAACATGGAAAAATTAAATTTTAGAAGTATCTATAAAATAACTGGTGCTGATGCTGAGAATAAGTGAAGATTTGTATGCCTAGGTTTTCTACATTAATTCCTTTATTTTTTAGTTATTTGTTAACAATTTTGTATGGAGTGAAATAGGTTGTTAGTTGATAACAAAAAAGGAAAATGATCAATATTACAAAGGGAAAAAACAGGAAATAATAGAAGAAAAATAAATTTCAGAAGAGCTAAGTTTTCCTTTTGTTTGTTTTTTCTGAATATGATGACTACCCAGATATTTATTTCACCTCTCAATCAATCTATGGCAATGAAAACTTGTCATGATTTTTATAGAGCAGCAAAAATAATCTATTGAAAGGGTATGTTAGCTTATGTCATTGTTCTGCTCAAAACTCTCCACTGACTTCTTATTAAGAACAGAATAAAAATACCAACTTCTTGCTATAGCTTCTTTGACTGATCCTTTCCTGTATTTCCAACCTCATTTTATACCTCTGGCTTGATTCTGCCTTTCATTCATTATACTGCTCTTTGCTAGGTCACTCAAAACATCAAATTCTTCTCTATCTTGTTGGTGGGACTATCCCTTCTTCTGCCTATTCCAACCCATCTTCACATGGCTAGTTTCTTCTTATAATTCAGATCTTAATTTATATCTCACCTCTTCAGATAACCTTTCCCCACCATTGATAGTGAGCATTGTGGTTGCTGTCACAATAGCAATTCCCTTTTCTCTATTAACCTAAATATAATTTCCAGTACCCACCTATACTTTATGGGAATTCAACTCCACTTTAAGGTAAAGGTGATGATATTTTTCTCAAGCTTATCATAATTTCACCATAGTCATTATTTTTGAGAATGCCCCAATTCAAACCCAAATGAACCAGGCAAACATATGCTATTGTCTTCACAGAAATAACTTTCGTACATGTTGAGAAGACTTTAATTATCTTGTTCTTTCTCTTCTCTCAACTTAGAAAAGGTCAAGAAAACGTGTAGTGTGGAAAGCGTTTGACAGAATGACAATTGAAAGTCTACTTTAAGTGAAAGTGAGCCCTTAAGGCTACATTAAGCTGCTGATTCCAAGTAGTCCTGAAGTCCACCCTGTCTGTAGAATTGGGGCCGTTATTTTTGCTTGTGTTGGTGTTCATTTCTTACAGTTGAATGTCCTTTCACTGATGAGCATCTAATTTACTGTCACTGTCCGTTAGTCATTTTTTATCAAATTACCCTGTTAAATTTTTTACCTTGAATTTATACATATCAGAAATTATCTTTTATTTGTTTAAATATTTACCTATGTACCCTAAAGAATGAGAAGGTGTTAATTTTATCTTATATATTTTTGTGCTTATAGAACTTAGAATAGTACTTTGCACGTAGAAGATAAAAAATAATGTTTGTTGCATAAATAAGTGATGAAAATGGCTGGACTTAATAAATTAGATCTTGGAGCCAGTTTTGTTATAGCAGATTCATTAAGCTGTGTCCCCTCATTCTTGACAGAAATCTTAAAACCATAGAGAGCATTTAATTCCAATGTTCCAAAAGTTACACTAGATATTTCAAAAAATCTTGCCTTGCCACATCTCATTAAATTGACTCTGTTCATTTTAGTTTCTCTAAATTTAGTTTATAGTCAATTCTTTTAAAAAGGCTTTTTGCTAATGCCTGAGACTTAGGGACAATTTTCTGCATCTTTGTCCTGCTCTTTCCTGGGTTCCTCTAACCATTGACTACTCCCGCATGAATGCAACATAATCAACTGAAACTCAGTATGTGCTTAATTTAAGGCATTGTGACTTTTTTTTTCCTTCTCCTAATTTTTATTCAGTGAAATTTGGAATGTGAAGATTTGAACCAAAATATTTATATTAGACTATTAGGTGAATATGAGAGAAAAATAAAATTGAAAAGAAGCTTTAACTCTCACACTGCTGAGCTCTATACAGCCCGTGACAGTTTATTTCTGTATCTCTTACATATGAGAGGCATTATACATCTATCTTGTTTATGCTACGATTATTTTAAGCTTAAGGACACATGCAGTTGGACCATGTTGTAACTGATGATGTTTATATAGATACTAAATGCACATACAGTACTTATAAACATTTAAGTATGTATGTATGTATTCCTATACACATCTATGTATATAAATGCACATGGACATAAATATTCAAGTTTTAAAATTTTATTTCAAAAAATTTAGGGAAACAGGTATTTTCTCTTGTATGGATATAGTGTATCATGCTGAAATCAGGGCATTCTGTGTACTCATCCTGAAAATAGTGTACATTATACTCTATGAGTGGGAGGGGGCTGACGGGTAAAAATATAAAAGTTTTATGAAGGTAAAATCTATAACTAGTGTGTATTTTTGTACACCTCAAGTATATAATGTTTTGTGGCTTAGAGATATTTGGCTTCTGCATGATGATTCACGATTAGAACAGTAGTGAAAAATATTGGAATTGCAGAACTAGACAGAGTCTGTCTTTTACTGTGTTATTGAAATATTAATTTTCTGCACATAATTTTACTCATCTATATATTGAGGTTAATATTGACACCTATGTCAAGATATTGTCATAAGGATTAAATGAACTGGACAGTACTGTATAATTTTTAATAATAAAGGAAAATCAAGCAGTCTCATTTGAATTATACACACTAACCTGCCCACTGTATAATGTTAGGTTATTTAAGCTTCCAGGGTCCTTATCTTCATTAGTAAAAGTATAATATATACTTTATAGTGTTGTGGAAAATAAATGAGATAATATACTTAGAGAAATTAGAATAGTTCTCCAAATATATTAGGAAATCAATATGAGATATCTTTTATAATTTTATCTATTTTCGAAAAGTTGTTTTGAAGATTTGATTTATACCCATAACATTCCCAAAACACAGCTTAGTTTATAGTACATTTTCAATTAATGGGCTGTATTTTTATTAGCATTTTTTGTGATCACATATAGTGTATTCATTGATCAAGCTCTAAAACATTATTTACTTAAAAAGAGTTACACATTTTCTAAAAGCTATTTTTAAATTTTAAATGGCAAAGATAGTTTAGTGAGTTCCATTTATGCGACACCAAGTTTCCTGTGTTATTAATATCTTGCATTAATATGCTATACTTGTTACAAATAATCAACTAAAACTAATAGTTTATTGTTAAGTAAAGTGTATATTTTACTCATATTTCCTTAGATTTTACTTAAAGTTCTTTTTGTCTTCCAAGATCCCATGAAAGATACCATATTACATTTATTCATTTTATCTCCTTTGGCTGTTTTTGGTTGGGACAGTTTCTTAGTTTTCCTTGTTTTTTATGGCTTAGTTTTGAGGAATATTGGTCAGGCATTTTGTAGAATGTGCCTACATTGAGATTTTTCTGATGTTTTTCTCCTGTTTAGACTGGGGTTATATATTTTGGAAAGGATGATGGCAGAGATAAAGTTCTATTTTCATCATGTCATATTAAGAGTACATACTCTTATTTTTGGTGTGTTTGGTTTGTTTTTGTTTTAATTTTTTTATTTTTTATTATTATGGATACATAATGGTTGTGTATCTCTTTTGGGTACATGTGATGTTTGCTATAGGCATACAATGGGAATTATCAAATCAGGATAATTGGGTTGTCCATCACATCAGGTATTTATCATTTCTTTGTGTTAAGAACATTCCAATTCTACTCTTAATTATTTTAAAGTATATTCTAACTTATTGGTGATTTTGAGACAGAGTCTCACTCTGTTCCCCAGGCTAGATGCAGTGGTACCATCAGAGTTCACTGCAGCCTCAAACTCATGGACTCAAGTGATCCTCCTGCTTCAACCTCCCCTCAGGTAGCTGGCACTACCAGTGCACGCTACCATACCTAACTAATTTTAAAATTTTTTTGTGGAGATGGGGTCTTGGTATGTTGACTAGGCGGTTCTCTAATTCCTAGCCTGAAGAGGTCTTCCCACTTTGGCTATCTAAAAGGAGTTACAGGTGTGAGCCACCACACTCAGCCAAGGGTGCATACTCTTTACATGATTTATCATTGCTGATATGAAACCTGATAATTTGTTTGAGGTAGTGTGTGTCAGGTTTTTCTACTGTAAGATGATTCTTTTTTTTTGTCCTTCCTATACTGTACTCTTTGGAACAAAGTAATTGTATGTAATCCACTAGGTTGTCATACTCTCTAGGCCCTCTCAGCTGACAGAGCAAGAAAATATGTGTGAATATTGACATGTGCATATACACATATCTATAAATACTTCATATGTAATCATATGTATCTATACTGAGTTAAACTTTAGCACATACTGTTGTCTTTATCTGGAATCCATTAACACATGGCTCACTCTAGATTCTCCCCTTGCTTACTATAAACTCCCACTACAACCCACCATACTTTTATTTAATTATTCAAATCTAGTATGCATGAATGTTAGTGTCCAAATTAACATATAATCCTGTGGGAAAGAACATTATCAAATATCATGTATTCAGTGACCTATCTACAGTTGCTTTTTCCTGTGGTCTTCACACTCCACAGATTTCTGAAGTTATTTATGGCAGCACCTTTTCCCCTTCTTCCTTCAGTGAGGTCATTTCATATATTTGGAATACACTTAGGTTGTTTGGTTACATTTTGCATCCCAGGCTAAAATCCCTTTACCTTCTAAATTATTATGATTTTCTTTTGATTTCACATGCATTAAGTTTCACTCTGTTATAAAGTTCTATATGATTTAATAAATGCATAGATTTTGGCATTGTGTTGTCTTCTTTCCCTTAGCATTCTTATGTGAAGATTTGGTGATATGTTATTAAATTATTTTTAATTTAACTCAGCAAACTATGTTTGCTTTAAACAATAACTCAATTTTTCACCACATAGTAATAATTCTGGACACAAGATTTCCTGTATTGAGCTTAAAATAATTTTTTTTTCCCCTTGAAAATATCTTTTAGTCCTTTTGTGTTGCTTTGCTGGCTGTAGCAGAGACCAATCCTTCATACTTTCAAGGAAACTAAAAAGTCCCAAAGCACATTTTTCTAGCTATGTAATGCTAAACCAGATTAAATATTTCTCCATCTGATAGATCTTAATGGTAGGAATTTTACAAAAATATGTAGAATATAAACCCAGAATGTTTCCAATAAATAACCTCTGTGTAGGCATAGCTCACCTTAAATAATATTCTTAAAGGGCTCTATTATGAATAATTTTTTCTGTAGTTTTTTATTGTGGTAAAATGCATGTAAGATTTACCCTCTTAACCACTTCGGGTGTACAATTCAGTGGTATTAAATATATTCATAATACTGTGCAAATATCACCACCATCCATTTCTATAACTCTTTTTTCATCTTGTAAAACTGAACTTCTATAACAATTAAACAATAACTCCCCATTCCTCACTCCAGTGTCCACTAGTCCTTGGCAACTATCATTCTATTTTCTGTCTTTATGATTTTAACTATTCTAAATTCTTCATAAAAGTGAAATCATACAGCATTTGTCTTTTGCAACTGGCCTATTTCACTAATATAATGTTCTCAAGGTTAATTCATGTTGTAGCATTTGCCCGAATTTCATTCCTTTTTAATGTTGAATAATATTTCATTGCATATGTAGTGTATTTTGCCATTCTGTTCATCATTTGATGTACACTTGGGTTGCTTGCACAGGCTATTGTGAATGATGCTGCTATGACCATGAGTGTGCACATAGCTCTTTGTTACTCTGATTTAAATTCTTGTGGTTATAAAGCCAGGAGTGGAATTACTAGATTATATGGTAATTTCATTTTTAATTTTCAAGGAATTGCTATACTGTCTTCCACAGTGGCTGTCATATTCAACATTTCCACCAATAGTGCATGAGTGTTCCAATTTCTCCACATCCTTACCAGCACTTATTTTCTATCTGCCCCCACACCCTCTCAGTCCCTTGATTTCCATATGAATTTTAGGATGAGTTTTTTTTTAATTGTAATTTACATGTCATGTCTTTACTCCATTTTAAGTGTACAATTGAAGGGGAGGGGCATGCTTGACGTGTATTTGGGGATGGGTATTAAGGGTCTCAATGGGGGGGTGGGAAATCTTCTAAAACTGGATTTATGTGAATAGCTGTACAACTTGGTAAATTTACTAATAACCATTTAATTGTACACTTAAAAAGGATGAGTTTTTTTTATTTCTGCAAAAAACATCATTGGGATTTTGATAGAGATTGCATTGAATTTGGAAATTGAGTTGAGTAGTATTGACATCTTAATGATATTAAGTCTTCCAATCCATGAACATGGATGTATTCTGTTTATTTATGCCTTTCTTAATTACGTTCAGCTATGTTTTGTAGTTTTCCTTGCACAAGTCTTTCATGTATTTACTTAAATTAATCCCTAAGTATTTTATTCTGTTGATTCTATTATAAATGGATTTTTTTTTAATTTCCTCCTTTGTATTGTATATTGACTGTATATGGAAGTGCAACTGATTTTCATGTGTTAAGTTTGTATCCTGCTACTTGGCTGAATTCACTTATTATTTATAACAGTTTTGTCTCTGTGTGTGAAATCTTTAGTGTTTCCATATATATTTGTGAAGAGATAATTTTACTTCTTACTTTCCAATTTGGATGCCTTTTATTTATTTTTCTTGCCTAATTGCTCTGGCTAAAATTTACAGTACTATATCGAATAGGAGTGGGAAAAGTGGGATCCTTGAGTTGTTCTTGAACTTATACAAAGAAACTTCAGTCTTTAACTATTGGGCGTGATGTTTGCTATGGATTTTTCATAGGTATCTTTTATTAGATTGAGGTACTTTTAATCTATTCCTAGTTTGTTGACTGTTTCTATCATGCAAGAGTGTTGAATTTTATCAAATGCATCTTCTTTTTTTTTTTTCTTTAGCACATTACTGGGGTACAAAGGTTTAGGTTACATATATTGCCTTTGCCCCACCCGAGTCAGAGCTTTAAGCGTGTCCATCCCCCAGAAGGTGTACGTATACCTGTCCCTTCCTCCCTCCTCTCACCTGCCTCACACCTGATGGATGTTACTACTATATGTGCACATAAGTGTCGATCAGTTAATACCAATTTGATGGTGAGTATATGTGGTGCTTGTTTTTCCATTCTTGGGATACTTCATTTAGTAGAATAGACTCCTGCTCTATACAGGATAATACCAGAGGTGTTAGATCCCCATTGTTTTCTGTAGCTGAGTAGAACTCCATGGTATACATATACCACATTTTATTAATCCACTCATATATTGATGGTCACTTGGGTTGTTTCCCCATCTTTGCAATTGTGAATTGTTGGGCTATAAGCATTTGAGTGCAGATGTCTTTTTTATAGAATGTCTTTTTTTTCTTTGAGTAGATGCCAAGTAATGGGATTGCTGGATCAAATGGTAGTTCTACTTATAGCTCTTTGTGGTATCTCCATATTACTTTCCATAGAGGCTGTACTATTTTACAGTCCCACCAGCAGTGTATGAGTGTTCCTACCTCTTTGTATCCATGCCAACATTTATTGTTTTGAGACTTTTTGACAAAGGCCATTCTCACTGGAGTTAAGTGATATCTCATTGTGGTTTTGATTTGCATCAAATGCATTTTCTTCATTAGCTGGGTTGATCATGTGGGTTCTTCCCTCCCTTTTTTAAAATGTGATGTATTACATTGATTGATTTTTGTATGTTGAATCATCCTTGCATTCCAAAAATAAATGTTTATAATCCCTTCAATGTAGTGCTGAATTCAGATTGCCAGCATTTTGTTGAAGATTTTTGCATCAGTGATCATAAAGGAAATTAATCTATATTTTCTTGTATTGTCTTTATTCAGCTTTGGTATCATCATAATGCTGACTTCATACAATTAGTAGGAAGTGTTTCCTCTGCTTCATTTTTTTTTTTTAAATATTTGAGGATTGGTGTTAGATTTTCTTTAAATATTTGGTAGAATTCACCAGTAAAAGCCATTAAATATTGGGCTTGTTATTGGGAGATTTTTAATTACTGATTCAGTCTCCTCATTAGTTTTATCTCTATTCAATATTCTGTTTCTTCCTGACTCAGTCTTAGGTTTTGTGTTTGTAAGAGTATGTCCATTTCATGAAGGTTATCCAATTTATTAGTGTACAATTTTTTTCATAGTACTCTCTTATAATCCTTAGTATTTCTGTATAATAGGTAGCAATATACTCACTTTCATTTCTGACTTAGGTATTTAATTTGAATCTCCTCTCTTTTTTTTCTTAGCCCATCTAGCTAAAGGTTTGTCAATTTTGTTGAAATTTTCAAAGACATACCTTTTGGTTTAATTCTTTACTGTTTCTCTACTGACTATGTTGTGGATCTCTGTCCTAATCTTTATTATTTTCTTCCTTCAGCTACTTTTGGGATTAGTTTGCCTGTCCTTTTCTAGTTCCTTAAGTGTTAAATAAGGTTATTGATTTTGAATCTTGCTTGTTTTATTATTTAAGCATTTGTAGCTATAAATTTCCCCTATGGCACTATTTTTTCTTTGTTCCATGTTTTGGTATGTGGAATTTTAATTTTAATTCATCTCTAAGTATTTTCTAATTTGCCTTGTGATTTGTAATTTCCCTCGTGATTAAAGATCCCTTTGATCTATTGGCAGTTTAAGAGTATTATGTTAATTTCCACAATTTTGTAATGTTTCAAGTTTTACTTTTGCTATTGATTTCTAACTACATCCTGTTTTGATCAGGAAAGTTACTTTGTATGATATCAACCTGTTTAAATCTATTGGGATTTAATTTGTGGCCTAACATATGTTCTATACTGAAAAATTTTTCAAAATACACTTGAAATAAATGTGTATGCTGTTATTGTTGCGTAGTCTGTATATGCACGTTAGATCCGATTACTTTATTGTATTAAGTCCTCTGTTTTCTTACATATCTTCTGTCTGGTTGCTATATCCGTTGTCGATAGTGGGATATTGAAGTCTCAACTATTATTGAATAATATTTTGTGATTTCTCCCTTCTGTCAATTTTAGTTTCATATATTTTGATAGTCTGTTATTGGGTATATAAATGTTTATAATTGTTCTATCTTCTTGCTATATTGAACTTTTTATTACTAAACAATGTCTTTGTCTCAAACTTTTTTTATTTAAAGTCTATATTGTCTGATATTAGTGTAGCTACTACTGCTCCCTTTTTGGTTGCTATTTGCATGCAATATCTTCTTTCATCCTCTCGCCTTCACTCTATTTCTGTCTTTGGATATAAAATGAGTCTCTTCTAGAAAGCATATAGTTGTGTCAATTTTTTTAATCCATTTTGCCAATTTCTGTCTTTTGTTTGGAGAGTTTAATACACTCACTATCAAGTATTAACAATTACTGATAAGGAGAGACAATTCTGTTAATTTACTGTTTGTTCTTTATATGCTTTATAGCTTTTTTAACCCTTATTTCTGCATTATTTTTATTTATTATATTTATTTTTATTTTATAGTAAAATGTTTAAATTCATTTATGAGTTCCTTTTGCATATATCCCATAGCTATTTTCATACTAGTTACCATAGAATTAAATTTAAAATCCTAAAGTTATGACACTCTAATTTGAATTTATGCCAGTTTGGCTTCAATAAACTACTCCTTTAACAGTTCTATCTCCACCCTTTTTGATTACTGATGTCATAAAATTATACCTTTATACATTGTTGTATATCTTTATACATATATTACTCCAAAATATATACTAATAATAATTTTTAAAATTTTGTTACTTTTTACTTTTTTTTTTTTTTTTTTTGAGACAGAGTCTCACTATGTTGCCCGGGCTAGAGTGCCGTGGTGTCAGCCTAGCTCACAGCAACCTCAAAGTCCTGGGCTCAAGCAATCCTGCCTCAGCCTCCCGAGTAGCTGGGACTACAGGCATGCGCCACCATGCAAGGCTAATTTTTTCTATATATTTTTAGTTGACCAATTAATTTCTTTCTATTATTAGTAGAGACGGGGTCTCACTCTTGCTTAGGCTGGTTTCGAACTCCTGACTTTGAGCAGTCCACCCCTCTCGGCCTCCCAGAGTGCTAGGATTACAGGTGTGAGCCATCGCACCCGGCCACTTTTTACTTTTTTATTTTTAATTATTATGGTTACATAATAATTGTATATATTTACATGGTACATGTGATGTTTTGATATGGGCATACAATGTTTATTGATAAAATCAGAGTAATTGAGATTTATTTACTCACATGACTGTAAGTTACTGTCTAGTGCCATTTCATTTTGCACTTCAGAATTCTCTTGAACATTCTTGCAGGACAGGTCTAGTGGTAACAAATTTCCTAAGCCTTTGTGTATCTGGAAACAATTTCTTCCTTTTGAAGGACAGAGTTGGTGGCTATAGGATTCTTGATTGACAGTTTTTTCTTTTAGTATGTGGAATATAACAGCCTACTTCCTTCTAGCCTCCAAAGTTACTGATGAGAAATCTGTTGATAATCTCATGCAGGATCACTTGTATGTGACAAGTCATGTTTCTGTTACTATTTAATACTTTCAAGTTCTTTCTTTGACTTTGTCTTTCAAAAGTTTGATTATAATTTATATCATAGTGGATCTCTGAGTTTATCTTAGTTGAAGTCCACTGAGTTTCTTGGGTATTTATATTCATGCCTTTCATCAAATTTGGAAAGTTTTCAGCCATTATTTTTTCAAATATTCTCTCTTCCCTGTTCTCTCTCTATGTTCATTCTGAGTCTGCCACATGCATGTTTATCTGTTTGATAGTGTCTCACAAGGCACTTAAGCTCAGTTAACTTTTCTTATATTTTTTTCTGTTTCTCAGGCTCAATAATTTACATTATTTGATCTTCAATTTCACTGAGTCTATTTTCTGCTTGCTCAAATCTACCTTTGAAGCCCTTTAGTGAAATGTTTTTAAATTTTTGTATTTTTCAGCTCCAAAATTTCTTTTGGCTTTCTTTTCAGGTTTACTATCTCCGTATTTATATTTCTATTTGGTTTGTACATTATTTTTTTGACTTTTTCCACATATTCCTTTAGTTTTTTCAGCATTAAGGCAGTTATTTTAAAGTCTTTGTCTAGTAGATCTGTCATCAGATCGTTTCCAGAGACAATTTCTGTTTATATTTTTTTCATTTGAATGGGCCACACTTTTTTTTTTTTTTTTTTTTGTATGTCTGTGATTTTTTTCCTCAAAAACTGGATATTTGAATCTAATAATGTGGTACTGTGGAAACCAGATTCTCCACCTTACCCAGGGTAGGCTGTTTTGTGTTACTGTCCTTATTTATTTATTTTTATTATTGTCCTAGTTTGTCTGTGCCAATAATCAGCCTGATTTATACACTTAAAACTTTCCTCAGTGTTTTAAGAGCCTGCACCTTTTACTGAGCATGCGCTTTATCACTTTCTAATTTTCTATTAAATGGATTTTTTCTTATATGCTTGGTCTTTAATATCTGGCTCCCAATAGGAGAAAAAGAGAAAATGGAAAAGTGGAAAATAGGTCACTGGTTCTTTAAACCTCCTGGAAGTCACTTTAGCCAGTAGGGGGTAGAAGTGTAGGATTGTAACAATGAAGGGAAGCCCACCAATAACAGCTGTCAGGCTTTATTGGCATCTCTATTATAAGACATAGCAACCAATAATTAGAGTGCAGATTCCCCAGTATTTGGAAGATAGGGTCCTTTTTTGGCCATCCTGGCTCCTGAAAGCTGTGTGTAGGCTGTCCCAAGAAGAAATGCACAACTGCCTTCCTTAGGGCTGGGGAAGAGAGAGAGGGTAGTTGCTACATACTAAGAGCTGAAATTGACCAAAATTAACTGCAATTTACTATCCCAGCCTTCCTCTGGAAGTTGAAAGACTTCTATAATAGACTCCAAACTTACAAAATTGTTACCTCAGAGTCTGCCAATGCAATTATCTAGATGGGGAGACATATGCCTGGGGCTTCCTAATCCATCATTTTTCCAGCTTGCTGTGAATAATATTAAAATGAAAATATATTTGAAACATATTTGGGAAATGGTCACTTAAAATATTTTTATTGAATATCATTGTGGACTCTAAGACTATCTTTTACATCAATACAAAGTTTCACATATCAGGTTTACTTAGCAAAGCATAATTATACAATTTTAAAAGATATAGATAAGCTAAGACATAAATATATGTTAAACTTAATTAGAAAGTAATACCTAATAACAAATAGTATTTTAAAATCAAGCTAATAATAACATTACTAGGGATATGTTGATAGAACTAATCAAATGTTATGTAATGTTATTGTCAGCTTATTGGTTTACTACTGAACATTCTTGGAAGTTTAAACACAGGCAGATGAATTCCACAAGAAAATAAAACCTGTGAGATTGTTATATGTAAAATTAAAGTTCCATGATTAAATGCAATAAATAAACTTCCATGGCAATGCATATGAGAGTGAAATTATTACTTAAAAATTTTTTAATTTGCAGTGAGCGATTCCTAATGTGTTGGACACATATTCCAATCCTAGTAAGATTATAATGCTTGTCCCTACCTCTTTGCCTCCCCCACCTGACACAACACACTTCATCCCTGGTGAGTATTGGATCTGATCAAGCAAGGAAAATATAGGACACAACTGAAATATAGATCTAGATTTTCTAAAGAAGGACTAAAGGAATTACATGTTTGAACTTTTCTTCTACAGTGTTTGATAACATTCTGCACAGTGACTTTCTCCCTTGATACTAATATGAGAAGAACTAGCAGAAGACTATTTCCTGTTTGAAATGTGCTTCTGGAGAGTTTCATTTTTCTCATTTTCAACAGAACAAACACAATAAAAATAATTTAGTTAAGCTGGCCACAGAAAAGCTAGCTAAACACTTTCTATTTTTCTTCTCTTTTCCTCTGTGTCTTTAAGTTGTCATGGTGAGATGTAGAAATCCAAGATCTATGATGTCTATCCTAACATTATTACAAGCTGTATAGTTCATATAGGATTGTGTGCGGTAAAGTAATGGAGACCTAAATTCGGAGCTAGGATTTTAAAAGCATTAAGTTTCTTAGTTTGAACTTGTGGATAATACGAAGAATGAAATCCCAGTCTTATTTCATGTTTTCTTAAATTATGAATATTGTAAATCTTACAGAAGATTATAGTGTATAATAAACTAACATTTAAATATTTAACTATGTTTAACTATTACCCAGCTTTATCAATTCTAATAATTCTTCCACATTTTCTTTTAGTTCATTTTCAAGAAATAAGACATTATTGAAACAATAGAAAACCTTTTTATTCACCACAACCTTGCCTGGAACAAGTAGCTATTAACTGAAATTTGCTCTTATTTTATCTACACAAAAGTATATATTTCATTACATATATGTATTCCAAAATAAAAATATATGTGAACTTATTTTGTGTAAGTAAAGCTTTAGATAATCAGTGCCATATTATATGGATATTTTCTTTTTTGTGAATGCTATTCCACATGCTTTTATAAAGTCGGTAAACATTTTAGTAAGTATTAAGTACTCCAAAATGAGCACAAATTTTACATGTTCAGCTTGATTTTTCTCACATCAGATATATCTATATAAACAGCACCAACTTCAGTATTGTCATCCACAAAGGATCTACATTTCTGCATAGTACAAGTTGTTTCCATCTTACTCCATGCCAACAGTAAACAATATCATATTTCTGACACCATACATTTAGTTTGACTAGTTTTAAACATTAAATGAATATAACCATCTGATGTATACTTTGTGTGTGTGTGTGTGTGTGTGTGTTGAATTTCTACTGAGATTGTACTGAACCTATAGAATGATTTGGAGATAATTGATTTTGTTTCAATATTGATTCTTCCAAGCCATCAACATTTATCCAGTTATTTTTGCTTCATAACAACCTGCCCAAATGTAGTGCCTTAAGGTAACAATAATTTATTTTGCCCAGGAATCTTCAATCAAAGCAGGAATTTCTGAGGACAGCTTCTTTTATTCAATGTGGCTGCAGCTGGGGCGGCTTCCAAAATAGGTGGCTCACATTGCAGACAAGTTGTTGAGGACTGTCAATCATGTCCTCTGCTGAGGTGGTTGAATCTGAACCTCTCCATGGGGCTGCTTGGTTTTTCTCCCAGCATGGCAGCTGAATTCCAAGAGCAAGTGTTCCATGACATGAGAACTAGAAGCTGCCAGTCTCCTAAGGCTTGAGCCCAGAAACTGATAAAATGTCACCGTGCCATGTTCTATTCATCAAAGCACAAAGCATTAATACCCAGGATGAAGAGAAAGAGACATAAACTTACTTCATAATGGGAAAAGTATGAAGTACTTTGTGGCCATTTTAATATTTCATAGAAATCTTCAACATACTTCTAGGTATTGAATTTACTCCTAGGTATGTAGTATTTTTGGCACTAATTAATAAGTGTTATAATTTTGAAGAGAGTTGTATAAATATTTGTTGCTGGCACATAGAACTACAAATGATTTTTAAAGACAACTTGTATTTATTAGCTTTGCTAAATATATTTATTGGTATGAATTGATTTCCTATATGTTATTTTTGAATTTTAACTTGTATAATAATGTTATTTTTGAGTAATTAAAATTTTATTTCTTCTTCTCCAATTTTTTTACCCATATTTATTTAGATGCACAGGAATACATGTGCCATATTTAAGCAATCATTACCTACCTCAAAGTTACAAAGAAGGTTTAATTTATTGACTCAATTCTCAAGTACATTGCCAATAGAAGCTGTGATAAATTGGCATGATTTTCTCATTATGGTCACAGACAGAAAGCTTTTGATATTTCACTATTAAGTATTAATGTTTTGTTTTTGTTTGTTTTTAGGAGATAACTTTTATTAGGTTAAGGAAGGTTTCATCTATTGCTAGTTTGCTAAGAATTTTTGTAAAGAATGGATGTTGAGTTTTATCAGATCCTAGGCTTATTTTTCTTTATTTACATGCTAACTGAAACATGTATTCCTTTCTTGACTTTTAAGGTTTTGTAGGCAATTAATCCCACCTACATATTCTCTAATGTTCGTGAAAAACATCTTTTGTAACTTCTTTCAGAGCCAAACCCAAGAAAGTGTGTTTTTTTATGAAGTCCATCTCTAGGGAATATTTCTTTTCACATTTCATAGGATTCCATAAAAGCGTATCCTATCCTAAAACTTGTGTTTTTAGATATTTTTCTCAAATTTGTCTTTTGTCTCTGAGCTAGCCCACACATAAACATAAGACACAGAATTTCATAGCAACCTCCAGCCATACAATTTTTTTAGTTTTCCCGAGAACACCGGAAGACCTTAGAACTTTCATGTCTTCTAGACTTCTTACTGCTGCTCTTCTCCTGACCACAAAGATTTCTGCTCGCTTTCTTTTTTTTTTTTTTTTTTTTTTTTTTTGAGTGAGAGAGTCTCACTCTGTCGCCCAGGCTAGAGTGCCCTGGCATCTGCCTAGCACACAGCAACCTCAAACTCCTGGGCTCAAGCAATCTTTCTGCCTCAGCCTCCCCAGTAGCTGGGAGTATAGGCATGCACCACCATGCCCGGCTAATTCTTTTTCTTTCTAAATGTTTTTAGTTGTCCAGCTAATTTCATTCTATTTTTCTTTTTTAGTAGAAATGGGGTCTCGCTCTTTCTCAGGCTGTTCTTGAACTCCTGAGCTCAAACGATCCGCCTGCCTCGGCCTGCCAGAGAGCTAGGATTACAGGCATGAGCC